>JAVJIF010008097.1:0-77572 GCA_038442645.1 Agave tequilana
TCTACCATGAATTGTTGTTTTCTTTTCATGGCAATGTCTGGCTAAACTTCTAACATGACTAGCTAACCACTAACTTTGCTAACTTCTAACTCTTCGGTGATTGCTAACTTTTAATCTTGCAATTTTGAGTCCCTTTCATCCCAATGAAGTTGAGTTACTTTCATTCTTGACAAGTGCTTGTTGTAATTCCATATGATTCATGTGAGCCTCATTTAGAGCCTTGTCTTTAGAACAAGTGCCTTGATGGAACATGGAGATGGATCACCTAACTTTGCTATTGGTTTGTAGTATAATTTTCTTACTTTAATGCTAGCTTGAGTATGACCTTGAATGACTAATGAATCTTGTATCTTACTCCTTAGCATCCCCTTGAGTGGCACTCCTTGATTCAACCATTGAAATTCTATCTTGGGAGCCGATGAATCAATGAGGCTACAAGCCAAGACCGAGAAGAACAATCATCTTCCAAGTGGGAAAGTAATTGACCACAAGCAAGACAAACCCTAGCCGATGAATCCACATGAGGAAGCATCACCATAATGAGATTAGTAAGTTAGCAAATTAGAAAGGTTAGCTAGTCATGGTTTTCTTTCATCTAAAAGTTTTTCCAAAGTTTTCTTTAGCGAGTTTTCTTTCCAAGCAAGTCCAATTTTCCAAGTTCTTTTCATTTTCTTTTACATCGCTTTTCTTTTCATGCAACCAAACCACCAAGAATTCTTCCTTTACTTTTCTTTGTCATTTTGTTTCTTGTGAACATAGAAGAATCTTCGTTTTCTCTCTTCAACACTTAATCGTAAAGCTTCCATCGGAGCTCTCCCTGAGGATCGACCCGTAATAGTTCATACTACTACGGTGATTCGGAAGGAGTACATAAACATTGTGAATACTTTCTTGGAGTTTTTGAGCATTACATTCGAACAAAGAAGGTTGACTCTTAACCCTCTATCTCTGAATTGAGTATACTCCTCCCTTCCGAACAAAATCCCCACCTTATCTTGTTATTTGAGATTTTGCCCATAATATCAATTGTGCAAGTGTGCAGTATATTCACAATAAGGTAACACTCAAAGCGATAAATCACTCTAAAATGTTAGTTCTATTCTATATGAATGCACACGTACCTTTCTCTAGCACTCTTCAACAGAAATTGAAATGAATTGAAATAGACACGTGCCCTAAATGTAAGAGTCTATTCCAAATTGCAATTAAGCAACAAATAGATTTTTATTGAGTTTATTTCACATGTATAAGGTATAAGGTGAAGCAATCAAGGGAACTAAAAATTTGAGAAAGCAATTTGAGTGATTTTCGGCAACCCTGCAGAAGAGTGTGTTAGTACTTCAATCGGAGAAATTCGCTTTTACACGAATTTTCTGAGGGCAAATGAATCCTCGTACAACATCTTTGGCCACCACTTTTGCTTCCCATGATAGTGAGCTCCTTAGTACTTCTCCTACACACAAGAATAAAGAAAAATCTTTAGTACTGAACAATAAAGCCGTTCCCTCCCCGGCAATAGCGCCAAAATTTGATCGGCAAAAAGCAAGTACAAAAATAAGTAAAGAAATGTGGGTCGATGTTATTGCTTTTGCGATTCTTCCGTACTAGCAAAGTGGCTATACGGGTCGTATCCACAAGGAGGGAGAGCGATGAAAGCTTGATGCGGCTTCTTTGTTCAAGAAAAGAGAAGGCTCTTTGTTTCAAAGAAAGAATTTGAAAATAAAAACAAGTTGGTTTCAAGAATTGTTTAGAATGGTTTGGTAGTTTGTAAAGATGATTTTTTTCCCTTAATGGTAAAAGTGCATGGCTAACTTTC
Organism: Agave tequilana; assembly: GCA_038442645.1. Classification (NCBI taxonomy): domain Eukaryota; kingdom Viridiplantae; phylum Streptophyta; class Magnoliopsida; order Asparagales; family Asparagaceae; genus Agave; species Agave tequilana. The sequence continues at coordinate 1,817 of JAVJIF010008097.1, forward strand.
TACTAAGTGCTCCCACTAATCTCTAATTTCTTGAAGATATAGCCTCACCATGGATCATATGCAAGCATACCCCTTATGCATATGAACTATTCACCTTGAAAATCGAATGAAAGTTCTTCCTTAAACTTAGCTTAACACGGCAAAAACTTGAACAATCCCTTATCAAGATCAAATTGAAGGCGAGAATAAGGGAAGAAACAAGTGCACTAATGGTATCAGCAAAGATTAATAGAAATATCTCTAACTTATGAATACAAGTATAGTTTACAATCTACAAATCATCAAAAATCGTCAAATATGAAATATAAGAAAGGGAATACTTGTAAGTAAGTTAGAGTTTGAACCTCATCTTAAGATGTCATAGCAATAAAAGAGAGAGTTAGACATGCTTAAGAAAAGAAACAACAAAAGAGAAGAGGTAAAGAGAGGGAGTATTACACTAAAACAAGAAAGTAAAAGTAAATGAAAAACACAAGTAAATGGAAAGAAGAAAGAGAAGTATTACTTATATAAGCTTATCACATCAAATACAACTTGTACACACACACTCTCTCTCTTTCACTCTAATGGCTAAACTAACTAGAAGAAGAAGAAGAAAATATAAAAACGACTACAACTCTTAGAAGCAAAGTAACAACACTCTAAACTCTAGATATCCCCTGTTGAATCCCAAGGGGGGTTTTTATAGGCACCAGGGGAAAGGGGGCCAGGGTTGTCTTACGGGCGAGGCCGCGCCTGTGCTGTGGGCCAGGGGTACAACCCCTAGCCCACAGCACAGGCGCGGTCTCGCCCGTAAGACCTGCCAGGGCGGCGCGCGCCTGGCCGCCTGCTGCTCTGGGTCATTTCTGTCCCCTGTCAGTTGTAGTCTCTGGTTTGTAGATTTGATGCCCTGGGCTGACAAAATCTCCTCCCTAAGGTCAATGGCTACTTGGTAGACCATTAATCACCTAATTAAATGGTGATTTAGGGTCTTCTTCTTTATTGCACACCATGGACCTAGGATCAAGCAAGCAAAGCTTTATTAGCAGAATTTTATACAAAATAAATATGCATATGTGATAAAAAATTATGCAATATTAGAGACTTATCAAGCAAGGGTGCTCGAACCTCGAAACAAATCTCCCATGTTTGTGATTGTTCTCTCTCTATCTCTCACTTGTGTTTATATCTTGCATACATATATTGTTTATCTTTTTTATATGCTTGATATATTCGTTCTCTATTGATACACGCTGGGATTGTTTGCTCATACTTGTATTCAACCAGAGAGCCATAGTGGCACCTTAACTCTTATCTAGAGGAATCTTGAGAAGATAGTCCAGAGCCCTTGACCGAAAATTCGGCTACACTTGATCGGGGTGGAACTAGCACTCAAAAACACGTTTTATGTAAAATCAATGAAAAGCTCGAATGTGCTAATGTACCCTCGATACTTCCGTTATAGCATTGGCTTAACGGGTCGAATCCATAGGGAAGGGAGGCGATAGAAGCATTAACAGTCTCTAGTCACGTCAGATGTTAACAATTCTTCTTTGTTGAAAGAATGAAAAAGAATGAAAAAGAAAAGAAAAGGAAAACAAGCATGTGGTAGGTGAGGAGAGCGATGAAAACAGTGATGTGAAAAAAAATAAGAAGTGGTTTGGAAAACGAATAAAGGAGATGGAACAAAGGTGCACTAAGAAGGCGGTGAAAACATCGATGGGAAAATGAGAAAAGAGTTTGAAAACGATTTCTAAATCAAGCTAAAAAAAACTTATGGCTACAACTACTAAGTACTCCACTAACCATACTAACCTCTTCGAGATAGTTGCCTCACATTTTGATCCTCGGCCATCACAATCCTTGGCTCCAAGAGACGGTACAAAGCATGGCTCATGGATGGTTCATCACAATCAAAACATTGCAACAAGAACAAGCTAATACAAGCATCACTCATTACACTACTAGCATGAAATAAAAGAGCATGAAATAAAAGAGAGTTAGCTTGGTTAGCAAGTTAGCAAGTTAGATGTTAGAACCCATCATCTTTGGCCATCAATGGCTCTTACAAGAACAAGGCCTTGTAGAGGCAACCCGATTCATGTGGATTATCAAGTAAGTGGTTAGATGGTTAGTGGTTAGTAGTTAGATTGCCATGAGAAGAAAAACTAGCAAGAAATCATGTAGAAGATGAAGGAGATTATATTGGAAGAGAAAGGAGGCATCTTTACATAGAGTGTCACTCTCTATTACATCAATCCCTTGCTTTCTCTCTCTAGAAATCACTCAGCCCTACTACAATGATCTAAAAAAGAAATGAAAAATACAAGAAATGAAGAACTCTCACCTACACTACTCCTAAAATCTGCACCTACTCCTAAAAAATGAAGACTGCTCTCGGTTTGGCTCTCTGCAGGTCTATTTATAGGGCAGAAGAAGGCTCCAGAAGACGAGACGGGGCCACATGTCGAAAATCGACGCGTGGCTCCACTGGATTGCAGCGGATCCGCAAGGATTGTAGCGGATCCGCGGCAATACCAGGGACTTAGGTCCCTGGTTTTGGTCCGTGGCTCCGTCTGGCTTCGAGAATATTCAGGGTATATCCCGTTTCTGATACTTTCGCCCGAATATTCGTCTGACAGCGCAGGAGGCTAGATTCGATGTATCTTCTAGATAATCCATTGCTTGGCCTCTAAGTAATGCAGGATTAATTACAATAAATTGGGAAGAATTAGGCTCTTATTCCATCTTTGCCCTTGGACTTTGGATCTACCTGCAATTAAGACCAAAATAAGATTTAGACGACAATTTATTCATAAATCGGTGAGGGAATGCGACATAATAATGCAGAATTGGACTAATCACACCCCACACTTATTCTTTTGCTCGTCCCGAGAAAAACAAGAAAAGAAAAACTATACTACAATAGTTATTACACCACTTTCGCAGGTGACGCGATTGCACTGAGCATGTGCAACAAGCCGTTAAACCTCTAGGTTACCCTAGAGGAGGAGTGTTGTCTCCTGGGTTTTCAGCGGATTGCACCCACAAAATCCATAAAGAAAGAAGACAAATATTAGTATTTTGAAAATGCATTTTGAAAGAGAGACAAGTTTTCGAAATATTTTTGCAAAAATATAAGCGATCTAAGGTCATAAGTCCACCTAAAATCATTCTTCCTTAAACTTAGTCTCTATGCAAGATCTTGTCTTCAATTAAGGTAAGAATTCAAAATTGGATTGAATTTTTTATCTTTTATAATATCTAGATAATATGCACATTGTGATAGTGAAGATTTCTGGGACTTCAACTCCAACCATCAAGCCATTTATTTCTTTTTCTTTTTCTTCTTTTTTCTTCTCTTAGTTTAGGCTTTCTAGTTCACCCATGTAGCGAGCCTATAACCGATGACTCCCAAACCAGATGGTCATAGGGCACCAGATGAGAAAACATCCCTCGGGTTTAAGGACTCGAGTAAACAAGGCCACAAAACTAAAGGGGATTATTTATTTCCTTTACCACCGTTAGGCGTGAATAATCATGCTTCTTGAGGCATGATTATCCAGCTTAATAAGTGATGATTTATTTATATTTTTTTATTTTTATGGCATTTTTGGTCTTTGTTTCCATCCCAAAAATGTGTAAGTGTGAAGTGCATACTATCTAAGGCAAAAAATTCAAGATAAAAAATATCTCCCAATTTATCTTACTTAGCCTATAATTTTAAACAAGATCTATTATTTCAACTAGGTTTAAGATGTCATAATTAAGGCTTCCTTAATTTCTAAGATCATCTTAATTTTCTTAAAAATAGATCAAAACTTTGTCTCTTATTCAAAAAGTTTTTTTTATAAGAAAGAGAAAATCTCTATACAAAAGGAAAGATTTCTAAAAGTCTCCTAAAAGAAGTGTAAAAGAAAGAAAATCTAAAACTCTATGTTAGTAAACCCTCCCCCACACTTATCTCATGCATTGTCCTCAATGCATTGTGATGTATGTATGCATGAAACAAATAGAGAGGGAAGGAAAAATCACCTCAAGGTGGTGGTTCCGGTGGCGGCCTGATTGGTCCACGAAATGCGACCCAATCATTCTTGTGTGGAGTCCGGAGGAATCCACCAGAAACCTTCATGATACAACCCACTAGAATGATGTATGCATGTGTGATTTTTATTAAAAGATTACCCCATCTAATTTCCAAATTTCAAAATAATTTCAGAGTCAAATCTTTCAAAACCCTTGTACCAGAATGGAATGATTGATTTGGACTCAGGAAGTACAGGAGCTAATATCGACTCAGAAAATGACTCAAGTCAAGTAAAGGTTCGGGAGTCGAGATCGGTTCAACACGTGGGTCCAAATCAAGAAAATGAAGCTCAAGTCCACCATCATTTCCCCATGATGGAATGTGACTTTCTATGAGTGGTGATTCAAGTTCAGGAATGACAGGTATGGGAATCAAAACTGACTCTAAAATGTTGCTCAAATCGAGTAACAACACAGGAGTCAATAGTGATTCAGGAATTTGAACTAGATCACAAATTTGAGGATCAAAGTCACATTCCTCATTGAGTTCAATTCCACAAAAATGAGAACTTGCCAATTTATCAATGGGACTTTCAAAAGTATGAAATTGGTCAAGTTCAATATGATCATCATGAATGATTGGTGATTCAATTTCACAATGAACTGGCACTGGATCCAATACTGACTCAGGAAAAGGAGTGAAATCAGGTGAAGACACCGGAGTCATAATTGAATCAGGAAGTAGAATTGAATCACTAATTTGAGGTTCATGATCATATTCATGCTCAAGTTCAATTTCAAGAAATGGATAACTTGCCAAAATGTCAATGGGATTTAAAGTTTGGACAAGTTCAGGTGGGTGTGCTAAAATTGAATCTTGGTTTCCAAAATGATAAGAGTCTTGGGTCATATCAATAGAGTTTGGCATAGTTGAATTGGTCAAAGGTTGATAAGATAGAGTTTCCTCATTCTTATAAATGTTAACCATTGACTCAATTGTTCTTCTAACCTATTGAAAGACTCGGTATGTGATTTTTGATATTGTAATAAAGACTCCTGCAAGATATCCATACTCTTATCTAGACTTGATGTATCTCCAAATGGTTGCTCTAGAATGGGAGTATAAGAATCTTGATTTTGGAAATTTGTGAAGAATGTGAGTCAAAAATGTGTGGAGATTGAAGCTTGGACTCACACAAGAGTTCTTTACTCGTCTCAAAGCAAATGGTTGTTCATTATAAGGAGGTGGAACTGAGCAAGACTCCTGAATATGTTTTAGAGAAGCCAATATTTCTTGAAGTTGTTGCTCATTCTCTTGTATATTGGCTTCTATCCTCTTTTGGAACTCAGATTTTTCTTTAATAGGAGGTCCAGAAAAAGGAGTGTAGGAAGTGAACTCGGGAAATGAATATTGTGGACAAGGTGAATATGGTGGACAAGGAGGTTGAAAATTTGACTTGGAGTACGTGAATCCCCATTGACTCTGTGAAGAGTTGAAATTATTTTGGAAATTATAGTCATAAGAATGTGGGTATGGCTTGTATTGATTCGGATAAGGCCAACCCGGTGTATTTGGTTGGTGCATATTATAAAATGCCGGGTTGGAATTATCCGAATCAAATGGGGTTGGTGTGAAATATGGATTCATATACGGATTGAAAGAATTGTTATTGTTGAATGCCATTTCACACAAAAAATCACAAAAAAGAAAGAATCAAACAACAAACAAAAAGAAAACAAAAAAATCAAAACCAAGCCTATAGAAGGGTTGACCTAGACCTAGATGAAATGTCCCTAGGGGCCAACGTCTATTCAAATTTTATTAGGACTTGGGTTGTGTGAGTGGGGAGATGATTTTTGGGCTAAGGAAGGGTAATGAAATCCCCCACCTTATCTTGTTTGGGTTTTGCCCTTAAGTTCAATTCGTGCAAGTGTGCAATATAGACAAGAATATAACACAAAGCGATAAATCACCCACGTGTTTGTCCTATGCTATATGCAATGCCATATGTACATCTCCATCCAGATCACAACAACAGAACAAAATACAGTATATTGAAATTGAATTGACACGTGCCTAAATGCAAATGTCTAACCGTATTAAAAACGTCAAATTACCGTATTTTAGTTCTTTTATTTATTATGGTGTGTAGGCAATCAAAGCAAGAAAGATAGCAGTACAAATCCACTAGCTATTACAAGTCATACATCCCAGAACAACAGAATTTACAATGGTCACAAAATTGCCGCGCTTTAGCGGCAAATGTCGCGGATCCGCGGCTTTTGTTCAAAATCTGGGGCCCTGCTTTCTAGAGCAGGAGAGGCAAAGCTAGGTTATGTTCTGCAGTATTAAGCACCTGTAAAGAATGCCCTGCACACCAAAACAGAAGACAATGTTAACAAAAACGTGAAAACAAAACCATTCCCTTCCCCGGCAACGGCGCCAAAAATTTTGTTCGGGGTGGAACTAGCACTCAAAAACACATTTTATGTAAAATCAATGAAAAGCTCGAATGTGCTAATGTACCCTCGATACTTCCGTTATAGCATTGGCTTAACGGGTCGAATCCACAGGGAAGGGAGGCGATAGAAGCATTAACAGTCTCTAGTCCCGTCAGATGTTAACAATTCTTCTTTGTTGAAAGAATGAAAAAGAATGAAAAAGAAAAGAAAGAAAAACAAGCATGTGGTAGGTGAGGAGAGCGATGAAAACGGCGATGTGAAAACAAAATAAGAAGTGGTTTGGAAAACGAATAAAAGGAGATGGAACAAAGGTGCACTAAGAAGGCGGTGAAAACATCGATGGGAAAATGAGAAAAGAGTTTGGAAAACGATTTCTAAATCAAGCTAAAAGAAAACTCATGGCTACTAACTACTAAGTACTCCACTAACCATGCTAACCTCTTCGAGATAGTTGCCTCACATTTTGATCCTCGGCCATCACAATCATTGGCTCCAAGAGACGGTACAAAGCATGGCTCATGGATGGTTCATCACAATCAAAACATTGCAACAAGAACAAGCTAATACAAGCATCACTCGTTACACTACTAGCATGAAATAAAAGAGCATGAAATAAAAGAGAGTTAGCTTGGTTAGCAAGTTAGCAAGTTAGATGTTAGAACCCATCATCTTTGGCCATCAATGGCTCTTGCAAGAACAAGGCCTTGTAGAGGCAACCCGATTCATGTGGATTATCAAGTAAATGGTTAGATGGTTAGTGGTTAGTAGTTAGATTGTCATGAGAAGAAAAACTAGCAAGAAATCATGTAGAAAATGAAGGAGATTACATTGGAAGAGAAAGGAGGCATCTTTAGATAGAGTGTCACTCTCTATTACATCAATCCCTTGCTTTCTCTCTCTAGAAATCACTCAGCCCTACTACAATGATCTAAAAAAGAAATGAAAAATATAAGAAATGAAGAACTCTCACCTACACTACTCCTAAAATCTGCACCTACTCCTAAAAAATGAAGACTGCTCTCGGTTTGGCTCTCTGCAGGTCTATTTATAGGCAGAAGAAGGCTCCAGAAGACGAGAGGGCCACGCGTCAAAAATCGACGCGTCGCTCCACTGGATTGCTGCGGATCCGCAAGGATTGCCGCGGATCCGCGGCAATACCAGGGACTTAGGTCCCTGGTTTTGGTCCGTGGCTCCGTCTGGCTTCGAGAATGTTCAGGGTATATCCCGTTTCTGATACTTTCGCCCGAATATTCGTCTGACAGCACAGGAGGCCAGATTCGATGTATCTTCTAGATAATCCATTGCTTGGCCTCCAAGTAATGCGGGATTAATTACCATAAATTGGAAAGAATTAGGCTCTTATTCCATCTTTGCCCTTGGACTTTGGATCTACCTGCAATTAAGACCAAAACAAGATTTAGACGACAATTTATTCATAAATCGGTGAGAGAATGCGACATAATAATGCAGAATTGTAGACTAATCACACCCCCACACATATTCTTTTGCTCATCCTGAGCAAAACAAGAAAAGAAAAACATTTCTACAAGAGTTATTATACCACTTTCGCAGGTGACGCGATTGCACTGAGCGTGTGCAACAAGCCGTTAAACCTCTAGGTTACCCTAGAGGAGGAGTGTTGCCTCCTGAGGGTTTTCAGCGGATTGCACCCACAAAATCCATAAAGAAAGAAGACAAATGTTAGTATTTTGAAAATGCATTTTGAAAGAGAGACAAGTTTTCGAAATATTTTGCAAAAATATAAGCGATATAAGGTCATAAGTCCACCTAAAATCATTCTTCCTTAAACTTAGTCTCTATGCAAGATCTTGTCTTCAATTAAGGTAAGAATTCAAAATTGGATTGATTTTTTATCTTTATAACACCTAGATAATATGCACATTGTGATAGTGAAGATTTCTGGGACTTCAACTCCAACCATCAAGCCATTTATTTCTTTTTCTTTTTTTCTTTTTTTTCTTCCCTTAGTTTAGGCTTTCTAGTTCACCCATGTAGCGAGCCTATAACCGATGACTCCCAAACCAGATGGTCCTATGGCACCAGATGAGAAAACATCCCTCGGATTTAAGGACTCGAGTAAAAAAGACCACAAAACTAAAGGGGATTATTTATTTACTTTACCACCGTTAGGCGTGAATAATCATGCTTCTTGAGTCATAATTATCCAGCTTAATAAGTGATTATTTATTTATATATTTTTTTTTATTTTTATGGCTTTTTGGTCTTTGTTTCCATCCCAAAAATGTGTAAGTGTGAAGTGCATACTATCTAAGGCAAAAAATTCAAGATAAAAATATCTCCCCAATTTATCTTACTTAGCCTATAATTTTAAACAAGATCTATTATTTCAACTAGGTTTAAGATGTCATAATTAAGGCTTCCTTAATTTCTAAGATCATCTTAATTTTCTTAAAAATAGATCAAAACTTTGTCTCTTATTTCAAAAAGTTTTTTTTTATAAGAAAGAGAAAATCTCTATACAAAAGGAAAGATTTCTAAAAGTCTCCTAAAAGAAGTGTAAAAGAAAGAAAATCTAAAAACTCTATGTTAGTAAACCCTCCCACACTTATCTCATGCATTATCCTCAATGCATTGTGATGTATGTATGCATGAAACAAATAGAGAGGGAAGGAAAAATCACCTCATGGTGGTGGTTCCGGTGGCGGCCTGATTGGTCCACGAAATGCGACCCAATCATTCTTGCGTGGAGTCCGGAGGAACCCACCAGAAACCTCCATGATACAACCCACTAGAATGATGTATGCATGTGTGATTTTTATTAAAAGATTTACCCCATCTAATTTCCAAATTTTCAAAATAATTTCAGAGTCAAATCTTTCAAAACCCTTGTCCCATAATGGAATGATTGATTTGGACTCAGGAAGTACAGGAGCTAATATCGACTCAGAAAAATGACTCAAGTCAAGTAAAGGTTCGGGAGTCGAGATCGGTTCAACACGTGGGTCCAAATCAAGAAAATGAAGCTCAAGTCCACCATCATTTCCCCATGATGGAATGTGACTTTCTATGAGTGGTGATTCAAGTTCAGGAATGACAGGTATGGGAATCAAAACTGACTCTAAAATGTTGCTCAAATCGAGTAACAACACAGGAGTCAATAGTGATTCAGGAATTTGAACTAGATCACAAATTTGAGGATCAAAGTCACATTCCTCATTGAGTTCAATTCCACAAAAATGAGAACTTGCCAATTATCAATGGGACTTTCAAAAGTATGAAATTGGTCAAGTTCAATATGATCATCATGAATGATTGGTGATTCAATTTCACAATGAACTGGCACTGGATCCAATACTGACTCAGGAAAAGGAGTGAAATCAGGTGAAGACACCGGAGTCATAATTGAATCAGGAAGTAGAAGTGAATCACTAATTTGAGGTTCATGATCATATTCATGCTCAAGTTCAATTTCAAGAAATGGATAACTTGCCAAAATGTCAATGGGATTTAAAGTTTGGACAAGTTCAGGTGGGTGTGCTAAAATTGAATCTTGGTTTCCAAAATGATAAGAGTCTTGGGTCATATCAATAGAGTTGGCATAGTTGAATTGGTCAAAGGTTGATAAGATAGAGTTTCCTCATTCTTATAAATGTTAACCAATTGACTCAATTGTTCTTCTAACCTATTGAAAGACTCGGTATGTGATTTTTGATATTGTAATAAAGACTCCTGCAAGATATCCATACTCTTATCTAGACTTGATGTATCTCCAAATGGTTGCTCTAGAATTGGAGTATAAGAATCTTGATTTTGAAATTTTGTGAAGAATGTGAGTCAAAAATGTGTGGAGATTGAAGCTTGGACTCACACAAGAGTTCTTTACTCGTCTCCAAGGCAAATGGTTGTTCATTATAAGGAGGTGGAACTGAGCAAGACTCTTGAATATGTTTTAGAGAAGCCAATATTTCTTGAAGTTGTTGCTCATTCTCTTGTATATTGGCTTCTATCCTCTTTTGGAACTCAGATTTTTCTTTAATGGGAGGTCCAGAAAAAGGAGTGTAGGAAGTGAACTCGGGAAATGAATATTGTGGACAAGGTAAATATGGTGGACAAGGAGGTTGAAAATTTAACTTGGAGTACGTGAATCCCCATTGACTCTGTGAAGAGTTGAAATTATTTTGAAAATTATAGTCATAAGAATGTGGGTATGGGTTGTATTGATTCGGATAAGGCCAACCCGGTGTATTTGGTTGGTGCATATTGTAAAACGCCGGGTTGGAATTATCCGAATCAAATGGGGTTGGTGTGAAATATGGATTCATATACGGATTGAAAGAATTGTTATTGTTGAATGCCATTTCACACAAAAAATCACAAAAAAGAAAGAATCAAACAACAAACAAAAAGAAAACAAAAAAATCAAAACCAAGCTATAGAAGGGTTGACCTAGACCTAGATGAAATGTCCCTAGGGGCCAACGTCTATTCAAATTTTATTAGGACTTGGGTTGTGTGAGTGGGGAGATGATTTTTGGGCTAAGGAAGGGTAATGAAATCCCCCACCTTATCTTGTTTGGGTTTTGCCCTTAAGTTCAATTCGTGCAAGTGTGCAATATAGACAAGAATATAACACAAAGCGATAAATCACCCACGTGTTTGTCCTATGCTATATGCAATGCCATATGTACATGCCTAAATGCAAATGTCTAAACCGTATTAAAAACGTCCAATTACCGTATTTTGTTCTTTTATTTATTATGGTGTGTAGGCAATCAAAGCAAGAAAGATAGCAGTACAAATCCACTAGCTATTACAAGTCATACATCCCAGAACAACAGAATTTACAATGGTCACAAAATTGCCGCGCTTTAGCGGCAAATGTCGCGGATCCGCGGCTTTTGTTCAAAATCTGGGGCCCTGCTTTCTAGAGCAGGGAGAGGCAAAGCTAGGTTATGTTCTGCAGTATTAAGCACCTGTAAAGAATGCCCTACACACCAAAACAGAGAAGACAATGTTAACAAAAACGTGAAAACAAAACCATTCCCTTCCCCGGCAACGGCGCCAAAAATTTTGTTCGGGGTGGAACTAGCACTCAAAAACACGTTTTATGTAAAATCAATGAAAAGCTCGAATGTGCTAATGTACCCTCGATACTTCCGTTATAGCATTGGCTTAACGGGTCGAATCCACAGGGAAGGGAGGCGATAGAAGCATTAACAGTCTCTAGTCCCGTCAGATGTTAACAATTCTTCTTTTTTGAAGAATGAAAAAGAATGAAAAAGAAAAGAAAAGGAAAACAAGCATGTGGTAGGTGAGGAGAGCGATGAAAACGGCGATGTGAAAACAAAATAAGAAGTGGTTTGGAAAACGAATAAAAGGAGATGGAACAAAGGTGCACTAAGAAGGCGGTGAAAACATCGATGGGAAAATGAGAAAAGAGTTTGGAAAACGATTTCTAAATCAAGCTAAAAGAAAACTCATGGCTACTAACTACTAAGTACTCCACTAACCATGCTAACCTCTTCGAGATAGTTGCCTCACATTTTGATCCTCGGCCATCACAATCCTTGGCTCCAAGAGACGGTACAAAGCATGGCTCATGGATGGTTCATCACAATCAAAACATTGCAACAAGAACAAGCTAATACAAGCATCACTCATTACACTACTAGCATGAAATAAAAGAGCATGAAATAAAAAGAGAGTTAGCATGGTTAGCAAGTTAGCAAGTTAGATGTTAGAACCCCATCATCTTTGGCCATCAATGGCTCTTGCAAGAACAAGGCCTTGTAGAGGCAACCGATTCATGTGGATTATCAAGTAGTGGTATATCCTGTCAATCACTGGATTGTCGCGGATCCATAAGGATTGCCGCGGATCCGCGGCAATACTAGGGACTTAGGTCCCTGGTTTTGGTCCGTGGCTCCGTCTGGCTTCGAGAATGTTCAGGGTATATCCTGTTTCTGGTACTTTCGCCCGAATATTCGTCTGACAGCGCAGGGGGCTAGATTCGATGTATCTTCTAGATAATCCATTGCTTGGCCTCCAAGTAATGCGGGATTAATTATCATAAATTGGGAAGAATTAGGCTCTTATTCCATCTTTGCCCTTGGACTTTGGATCTACCTGCAATTAAGACCAAAACAAGATTTAGACGACAATTTATTCATAAATCGGTGAGAGAATGCGACATAATAATGCAGAATTGTAGACTAATCAACACTCTTGTGTTATACCTTGTGTGTTTAGCTTAATAATTTTTAGTTTGCATATATAGTTTTTAATTTCACATTATTCATCATTTGATTAGCTAGTCACCTATTCACCCTCCTCTAGGCGATTTCAACAAGAGCAAGTGTGGACTTCTGCAATGCTAAAAATTTTAACTTGCATACCAAAAATCAAAGAAGAAAAGTTAATAAAAATATGAAATCAAACTGTTCCCATCCCCGGCAATGGCGCCAAAATTTGATCGGGAAAAAACCGTGCATGAAAAGTGTATGTTTTGAAATCAATAGTTAAAATGTGTGTGCTTTCGCTTCGTCGAAACTTCCGTTATAGCATAGAGGCTAAAACGAGTTGAATCCACAAGGACGGGAGGCAATAGAAGCTTTACCGGAATGTTCACATATATGTTAAAAGTTCTTCAACGTTTGAAAGAATGAAAAGAAAAGAAAACAAATAATGAAAAGAGAAGTATGGTGAAACACAAAGAAGCGGGAAACATAGAAAAGAATATATTTGTGATTTTTTATAGTATTTCTAAAACAAAGTAAAAAAAGAAAAGAAAACTCATGGCTACTAACTACTAATGGCTCCACTGGTTCCATACTAACCACTTAGTGATAGTTGCCTCACATGTATCCTTGGTCATCACTAGTTCTTAGTTCAAGAGCGTTTCAAAGCATGACCCATATGATAACTTTCACATCCAAACTCAAGAAATCAAGTGCAAGCTACACTTAAACCATCAAAACTAAACAAGAGTAAGCATGGAGTAAGAGTAAGCATGAAGTAAAGTAATGTTAGCTTGTTAGGGAGTTAGGATGTTAGAGTGTTAGATCCATCATCATGAGCCATCAATGGCTCTTGCAAAAGCAAGGCCAAGTAGAGTCTATTAGATTCAAGTGAATTATCAAGTAAGAAATTAGCAAGTTAGTGGTTAGTAGTTAGTTGCCAGGAGAGAAAATTAGCTAAACATGTAAAAGGAGTTAGAGAGAAAACAAAGAGAGGTAAAAGAGAAACCTTTCATAGCTTGTTACCTTCTATTACAAGCACTCTTACTTTCCAACCATGTATCACTCTCTCTCCTATTATAAGATCGAAAAGAAATGAAAAATATAAAGAGAAAGAAGAACTAAACTAAACTATCCTAAACTACTACATGAAAAGAAACTACCCTACTCTAAATTTTTCCTGAAGAATCACTAACGGGGTATTTATAGGCACCAGGAGAAACGGGGCTAGGGGACAACACCTGGCCCAAAGCACGGGCACAGCAGCACGGAAACGTGGCCATGGCTGCGTTTTCATGGCCATAGTATGGTCGTGCACGTGGCGCCGCCTGCCTCGCGCTGTCCTATCCCCCTGTCAGTTGGATGTCCCGGTTTCTGGTTTTAGGCCCCTGGTTTTGACAAACAGCTCTCCAAAGTCAATGGTTATATTTGTAGGCTTTTAATCACCAATTAAATGTGATTTAGGGTCTTCTTCTTCATTTCATGCCATGGACCTAGAAACATACAAGCGAGGTATTTTTAGCAGAATTTAATATTAAATAAAATGAAAATGTGGTATGAAATATGTAGTTTTAGAGACTAATCTGTAGTACTACTATAGGGTAAGTGGCGACTTCTACAAATTAAAGTAACGATTATACCTAACTCTGACATATGAGACTCGGACATATAGGAGAAAAGTCTTTGCAAGCCCTTGTACAGCAAGGTTTATTGAAAGGTGCCAGTACCGGCAAATTAAAATTTTGTGAACATTGCGTCATCGGAAAGAAGACCAAGGTGAGATTTGGTACTGCAACTCATTACACCGAGGGGATTCTGGATTATGTTCACACAGATGTCTAGGGACTACCAAGGAACCATCTATTGGAGGAAACCATTGCTTTGTGTCTTTTATAGATGATTAATCTAGGCGATGTTGGATATATACCATGAAGCACAAAGGGGAAGATCTGGAGTTATTTGGAGAGTGGAAGAAGAACATAGAGAAGAATACAGGAAGGAAGATCAAGGTACTCTGTTTAGATAATGGAGGAGAGTATACAAGTGATCCTTTTCTACAGTTATGTCATGATGAGGGAATAGAAAGGCACTTCACAGTAAGAGTGTCACGCCCTGCTTCCCAAAATACATAGGAACGGAGTCGCGACGTGAGCCGGTGACGTATATACGCGAGGAAAGTACCCCACGCATATACGCTAAGACTAAAGTAACCTGAACAAGGTATAAAAAGTCTATCAATATCACTACAATACTACAGATGAATGCCCACACATGATATCACATGAATACAAAAAGGAATAATGACTGATAGTAATGTATAGAGAATCAGGAAAACTACAGAATCAGTAGGAATGAAAAGGAAAACAATAATACCAGAATAGGTAGAAAGAAACTCCAGCTCCTTGCAACATATCAAGTCTCATCGAACACCTAATAAATAACATGAAACATCCATTATCTGGACGTATGAATCCAGGATCGTCAGGAAGCGACCTAATGAGTGTATAAGAAAAAGTGGAGTGCTCGTGCATATAAACAGTGTGTATAAAAAATAACTGTAATAGAATAAAATAGAAATAACACATGATACATAAATAGAAAATAATAAGTCAAACAGTAAAGAAATCAAATGTCTAATCCAGTCAGGTGTCATCATGGCTATATATATTTACAGTCAGGTGATTACAGTCAGTCGCAATACATTATGAACAGTTCATTATTGTTTATTATGTCAACGAACACTAATTGCCACATGCAGTAGACGCATCCCATACTACGCCTAACACACGTGTCAATCGAGGTTCTAAGTTATTGAAATTGATTAGTGGGAGACATTATCCATGTTTAGGTAGGTTTCGTACATACCCAGGACCACGACTCAGATGCCTGGCGCTAAACCAGGCCCTACCGCCAGGTGTCAGTGACAGTAACAGTACTCACAGTATCACTGTGGAACAATACTCACAGTAACACTGTGGAACAATAAATAGATGGAATGTCAGTCATCCCCCAGAACCCTGCAGTAGAGCCATAAGTCAGCTGCGCAACCTATATCCCAGGATTACCTAAAATACAGACGTTATCTCCCCCATCAATTTTCCAATCCCAGTTTAAGTTATCCATTTACATTATTATTTAATTCAGTTAAAACAATCAAGATCATGTTACTTAGAGTACTAGGACGATACAATGACAGTAACGATACAGTATAACAGTCAATAATAATCATATACACGGTGAACGATAATAATAACAGATGAACAGTGATAGTAACTGTATATACGATGAATAGATCTGTACAGAGTGTTACGGTCAAGCAATACTTTTTCAGTAACTTTCAATAACCTGAATACAATAATAAGCCTAGATACTGCTCAATAGACAGTCTCATCTAGAACTGATTCCTTACAGTACAGTCTCCTCTCGAATCACTCAAAATCTCGTCCATTGGTATATTCAAAGTCAATATCTGATACAGTAACCACCTCAATAAGTCAATAATCAGTTACCTCAATCATGTTGATCTACTCTAATCCTCTAAGTCAACAATATATCTCTCCTCTAAACTACTGATGTATACAAGTCTCAATATCTAAATAAATACACACTTCAACATAACCAAATAGTCATCGCTATTCAAATTCAATTTAGATCATCAGTCAACCCTCAGTTCCATTAAGCTCAATCAAAAGGATCCATCCAATGTAATTAATTGTATGAGCAAACGGATATTCCTTTAGTTCTAACTAGTCCGATCAAACACATATTTCTCAACTCAAGGTCAACTCCACTCCAATCAAGTCTACTGACATGTCTAAGTCCAAGATCCCATCTTTCATAAGGCTATATCATTTTAAAATAAATTCTCAATATCTAGTTAAATTATCATCTAAGTTAATCATGAAATAATTGAAGGTTAAGTCTAATAATGGTTCCCATAAAATCCATTTACGTAAGTACAATCACCAGCCAATCATTCCTTAGATTGATAAGATCCCAGTCTAAATCTCTCACATCTAGGTATATAACAAATTAAATAATAATAATTTAAATATTAACCTCAGATTCTAACTAAGTCTATATATCGATCCAAACATCAAGGAATCTAATCTCTAAATAAAGTAACATCACATATAATATGTCCTCAAATACCCGAATGAATTCTTGGTTGAATTATCACCGAATAAAGGAATATCAAGTCTGATAATTATTCAGATAAAATATAAACCTTTAACCACAAGCACAAACCAAACCAACACAAGATCAATCTAGTATACAGTTCAAATTTCCTTAAATCTAGTCCGAGTCTGAAACGATAATCATCTGTATATGAAATAATATAAGTCTAATATCCTAATATCGAAATACAAGGTCTATATACATCTGACGCTCAAAAATGAAGTAATTCATTAGTAGGTCTAAGTATCAACTATTGAACCACTAACTCCAAAAATCCATTTGACAATGTATCAAACACATTCCGGTCTGAAATACTACTATTCTGGTGTAGATATCATCTAAATAAGAATGGTCATGAATAGTATAATGTAGAATAATATAAATATTCACATGAAACAATAAGATAAAGCATTGAAATTAAAATAAGCCAATAAATAAACACTCACATGAAATGATGCGATTTTGGATCCGAATCACCCTCTAGTCTTCACCGCACGAACTGGTACAATTCTCTGAATCATCCTATGGGTCGGTCTTCGATTTACCAGTGTATCGGGTCCTCAATGAACACGAATCCGAATCGGGTCCACGTCTCCTGTTACCAATTTGAACCGCACGAACGAGCCTGCATCACTGTAACATATAAACAAACACATAGAGCCATACGTACACATAAATGCACATGTACACACCGCTATACATATATATACGAGTATACACATACATACACATAATCATGCATACACCTAGGCATACATAATACTCACACACTTATAATCATGCACATATTTATATATACATACATACATACTCTTACATAAACATATACAACAAACATACATACCTCCATGTACACGTAACACATATCCACAAATGTACCATCACATAATAATTTATGCACACCCAATCACAAATAACACATACATAAATACATACATAATAACATAGAAATAGAGAGGAAGAGAAGGCATACTCACGGTTCAAGAGGAGACATGGTCGGGGAAGGCCGTGACGGAGCTCGCTGGAGGAGCAGAGCCGCAAAGGGGAGAAACTCCCGGCTGGCTATGAACAGTTCGAGGACAGAGGAGGCGGAGGCCGCAAGAATGCGGGGTATCGCGAGCTGCTGTCGGGGTCTCGCTAGAGAAGAAAGAGGATGTCAACTGGTGGGTTGGGGCTGCTAGCAAAGAAGGAGGAGAAGATTAGATTAGGGTTTTGGTTTAGGATTAGATATTTATATAGAAGATGTTAATTGGTTATGATTATATAGTTAGGATTAGGATAATTTAATATTAGATGGTTAGGATTAGGAGATAATGAAAGATTAGGTTAGTTAGGATCTTTATTTAATTAAGATGGCTATTGGATTTAGTAGTTAAGATTATGAGGATTGGTTAGTTAAGATTTAGATTTGATGGATAGAATTAGATAGGATTAAATATAGGGAGCGAGATATAGTGTTAGTGATTAGGTAATTAAGATATAGAATTACATAGTTAGGATTTAGGATTTAGTTGATAGGATAAGGACTAAAATAGATTTAAGATTAGTTAAGATTTTATTTTGAAATAGGAATAGTTGAGATTGTGATTTTGAAAATAGGATTTAGATTTGGATAAGTTAGGATTAGATTTGATTTTTGTTTGGATTTAAGATAAGATTAAAATTAGATATTGGGTAATAGGTTCTGGTTTAGGTTTTGGCTCAAATAAAAGAAAAATAGAAGGAATGAAAATGGGCTCATGGAATGGCCCAAGGAAAAATAAAAGAAAGATTGAAATGGATATGGGCTAATAGTAAAACGTATAGCATATGAAAATGGGTATCTGGGTTTATATTGGGCTTAGGATAAATAATAAGAAAATGAAAGAAAAGAAAGAGGAAAATGGGGGGTCAAGAAGTGAGCTTGTCTAAGAATAATTCACAAAATAAATATCAATAATATTAATAATAAGAATAATAATAATAATAATACATAAAGATATTTAACAATAACAATAATAATAATTTTCAATAGTAATAACCTGATAATAATACATAACAACAATAATAATTAAAACAAAATACATGCAATAAAAAAATATTATTATTGATTATTAAATCTTGTATTTTAAAAATAGAGGTATTACATTCTACCCACCTTATAAAAATTTCGTCCTCGAAATTTCAATAGAGTAGAGAATGATAAAAATAAGTTAAAAGAGAAGATAAATCTTTCACGTCACTCCTTACTGTATCATGGGTCCACCACACTTCCGCTGTGTGCTCTGATCTCTGCTACCAGTTTTAAAATAAAGTAACCAGTTCCAAGAGACAAGATCAGGAAATAGAATCAACAAAAAGAATAGGAATCAAGATGGAACCAAGATTACTCTAGAAGAAGAGATGCAATCAGAGAGATCGAGAGATCAAAGAGATGGATTTTTAAAGGGAGAATAGTCAACTCTAAGTGGAGTTAATATCATTATATGGATAGCATATGTATATAGCAGTGTAACTATAACTTATTTTAAGTTGCCAGTATGAACTAGGTCATTTTGAGTAAACCTAGCTCTGATATCAAAGAAACCCTATCACGCCCCGCTTCCCAAAATACGTGGGAAAAAGTTGCGACGAGAGTCAGCGATGTATATACGCGAGGAAAGTACCCCACGCATACACGTTAACCCTAAAGTAACCTAAACAAGTTATAGAAAGTCCATCAATATCACTACAATACTACAGATGGATGCCCATACATGATATCACATGAATACAAAAAAGAAATAACGACAGATAGCAATGTATATAGAATCGGGAAAACTGGAAAATCAATAGGAATGAAAAGGAAGACAATAATACCAAATAGGTAAAAAGAAACTCCAGCTCCTTACAACATGTCAAGTCTCATCGAACACCTAATCAATAACATGAAACATTCAGTATCTGGACGTACGAATCTAGGTTCATCATGAAGCGACCTAATGAGTATATAAGAAAAAGGGGAGTGATCCTGCATATAAACAGTGTGTACAAACAATAACTATACTAGAATAAGACAGAATAACACATGATACATAAATAGAAAATAATAAGTCAAATAGTAAAGAAATCAAATATCCAATCCAAGCAGGTGTCTATCATGGTTTATATATATGTACAGTCACGTGAGTACAGTCAGTCACAATACATTATGAACAGTTCATTATTGTTTATTATGTCAATGAACACCAATTGTCACATGCAATAGACGTATCCCATATTACGCCTACCATACGTGTCAATCGGAGTCTAAGTTATTGAAACTGATTGGTTGGAGACATTATTTATGTTTTAGATGGGTCCCTTACATACTCGAGACCACGGCCAGATGCCTGGCGCTGAAGCAAACCCTACCACCAGGTAGTCAGTAACAGTAACAGTACTCACAGTATTACTGTGGAACAATACTCACAGTAATACTGTGGAAGAATAAACATATGAGATGTCAGTCATCCCCCGGAACCCTGCAGTGGAACCGTAAGTCGGGTGCGCAATCTGTATCCTAGGTCCACTCAAAATACAGACGTCTCCTCCATCAATTTTCCCAATCTCAGCGTAAGTTATCAATTTACATTATTATTTAATTAAGTTAAACAATCAAGATCATGTTACTTAGAGTACTAGGACGATATAGTGATAATAACGATACAGTATAAAAGTTAACAGTAATCGTATACACGGTGAACGATAGAAATAATAGACGAACAGTAACAGTAAACGTGTATACGATAAATAGATCTGTACAGGGTGTTACAGTCAAGCAATACTTTTTCAGTAACTTTCAATAACATGAATACAATAACAAGCCCAGATGCTGCTCAATAGACAGTCTCATCTAGAACTGATTCCTTACAGCACAGTCCCCTCTCGAATCACTTAAAATCTCGTCCAATGGTGAATCCAAAGTCAATATCTGATACAGTAACCACCTCAATAAGTCAATAATCAGTTACCTCAATCATGTCGATCTACTCTAATCCTCTGAGTCATCAATATGTCTCTTCTCTAAACCACTAATGTATACAAGTCTCAATATCTAACTAAATATACACTCCAACATATCCAAATAGTCATCGCTATTCAAATCCAATTCAGATCATCGGTCAACTCTCAGTTCCATTAAGCTCAATTAAAAGGATCCACATCCAATGTAACTAACCGTATGAACAAACGTATATTCCACTAGTTCTAACTAGTCCGGTCAAACACATATTTCTGAACTCAAGGTCAACTCCATGCCAATCGAGTCTACTGACAAGTCTAAGTCTAAGATCCCATCTTTCATAAGGCTACATTATTTTAAAATAAATTCTCAATATCTAGTTAAATTATCTTCTAAGTTAATCATCAAATAATTGAAGGTTAAGTCCAATAATGGTTCCCATAAAATTCATTTACGTAAGTACTGATTAGTCTATGATTATGCATTATTATATCGTATTTCCCACCGATTTATGAATAAATTGTCGGTCTAAACCGTGTTTTGGTCTTTATTGCAGGTAAAGCAAGAGTTCAAGGGCAAAGGAGTAATAAGAGCCTAATTAATCTCAATTTATGGTAATTAATCCCGCATTACTTAGAGGCCAAGTAAAGGATTATCTAGAAGATACATTGAACCTAGACTCATGCGCATGTCAGACGAATATTTGGGTGAAAGTACCAGAAACGGGATATACCCTGATCATTCTCGAAGCCAGAGGGACGTCCTGACAAAAACTAGGGACCTAAGTCCCTGGTATTGCCACAAAAGCACGGCAGTTCCCGCGTTTTCGCGGCAATAGTACGGAGCCACGCGTCGATTTTTGACGCGTGGCCCCGTCTCGTCTTCTGGAAGCTTCCTATGCCTATAAATACCTCTGCATTCGGCCAAAACGAAGGCAGTCTTCGTTTTTAGGAGTAGGTTCTGATTTTCTCTATGTTTTAGGTTAGTGTAGGTAGATGCTCTTCATTTCATTTCTATTTTATTTGTTCTTCTTTTTAGATCTTGTAGTAGGGCTGAGAGATTCAAAGAGAGAGAGATATAGAGGGATTATGTAATAGATAGTGACAGTCTATGTAAAGATGCCTCCTTTCTCCTCCAATGTAATCTCCTTCATCTTCTACATGATTCCTTGCTAACTTTTCTTCTCATGGCTATCTAACTACTAACCACTAACCATCTAACCACTTACTTAATAATCCACATGAATCGGGTAGCCTCTATAAGGCCTTGTTCTTGCAAGAGCCATTGATGGCTCATGATGATGGGTTCTAACATCTAACTTGAACCAAGCTAACTCTCTCTTATTTCATGCTTTCTTTTAATAGTTTGATGAGTTAATGTTTGTATTAGCTTGATCTTGAAGCATGTTTAATTGTGATGAACCATCTATATGCCATGCTTTGTATCGTCTCTTGAAGCCAAGGATTAATGATGGCCGAGGATCAAAATGTGAGGCAACTATCATGAAGAGGTTAGCATGGTTAGTGGATCAATTAGTAGTTGTAGCCATGAGTTTTCTTTTACTTGTTTTGAAAAGCAATTCTTTTATCTTTTCATCGTTGTTTTCACCGCTTTCTTTATTTGTCTTTGTTTTCATTTTCTTTACTACAAGCTTCTTCTTCTTTTCTATTTTGTTTTCCAAACCGCTTCTCTTTTGTTTTCTTCACCATTTTCATCGCATCTTCTCCACCTACCACATGCTTGATTTCCTTTCCTTTTCTTTTTCATTCTTTGTCATTCTTTTAACAAAGAAGAATTGTTAACAAACAACGTGAATAGAAACTGTCAATTCTTCTATCGCCTCCCTTCCCTGTGGATACGACCAGTTAAGCCAATGCTATAACGGAAGTATCGAGGGTACATTAGCACATGTTTGAGCTTTTCATTGATTATATAAATACACACTTTTGAGTGCTAGTTCCGCCCCGATCAAAAATTTTTGGCGCCGTTGCCGGGGAAGGGAATGGTTTTGATGTCACGTTTTTGTTAACATTGTCTTCTCTGTTTTGGTGTGCAGGACAATATTTATAGGTGCATAACATTGCAGAATAAACACTAGCTTTGCTTATCCCTGCTCTAGAAAGCAGGGCCCCAGCTTCTAAAGAACCGCCTTGCCAACGCAACTTTTGCCGCGAAAACGCGGCCATTTTGTAATAATTGTGTATCTTGTTGTGCTGGGATGTGTTCATTGTAATAGCTAGTAGATTTGTACTGCTATCTTTTCTGCTTTGATTGCATACACACCATAAAAAACTAAAGAACTAAAATATGGTATTTGGACGCTTTTAAAATGGTTTAGACATTTGCATTTAGGCACGTGTCAATTCAATTCCAATATACTGTATTTTGTTCTGTTGTTGTGATCTGGATGGAGATGTACATATGGCATTGCATATAGCATAGGACAAACACATGGGTGATTTATCGCTTTGTGTTATATTCTTGTCTATATTGCACACTTGCATGAATTGAAATTAAGGGCAAAACCCATACAAGATAAGGTGAGAATTTTATTACCCTTCCTTAGCCCAAAAATCATCTCCCCACTCACACAACCCAAGCCCTAATAAAATTTGATAGACGTTGGCCCCTAGGGACATCATCTAGGTCTAGGTCAACCCTACTATAGGCTTGATTTTGATTTTTTCTTTTCTTTTTGTTTGTTGTTTGATTTTTTCTTTTTGTTTGTGATTATTTGTGAAATGGAATTAAACAATAACAATTCTTTCAATCCGAATATGAATCCATATTTCACACCAACCCCATTCGATTCGGATAATTCCAACCCGACTTTTTACAATCTGCTTCAACCAAATACACTAGGTTGGCCTTATTCGAACAATACAACCCATACCCACATTCTTATGACTATAATTTCTAAAATAATTTTAACTCGTCACAGAGTCAATGGGGATTCACGTCCCCTGAGTCAAATTTTCAACCTCCTTGTCCACCATATTCACCTTGTCCACAATAATCATTCCCCGATTTCACTTCCTATACTCCTTTTTCTGAACCTCCCATTGAAGAAAAATCTGAGTTCGAAAATAGAGTAGAAGCCAATTTACAAGAGGTCGAGCGACTACTTCAGAAAAGTAAGGCCTCTCCAATTCCACAGTATTTTCAAGAGTCTTCCCCTCTATTCCACCTCCGCAAAATGAACAATTGTCTGCCCCAGAAATGAGTAAAGAACTCTTGTGTGAGTCCAAGCTTCAATCGCACAACATTTTTGACTCACATGCTTCACAAAATTTTCAAAACCAATATTCTTATACTCCTTTTCTAGAACAACCACTTGTAGATACATCATATCTAGAAAAGAGGATAAAAGTCTTGCAAGAGTCGGCACTAAAATTCCAAAAATCATCTGCCGAGTCTGTCAATAGGATGGAAACACAATTGAGTCAATTGGTTAGCATTTATAGGAATGAGGAAACTCTATCTTATCAACCTTTGACTAATTCAGCTATGTTATACTCTATTGATATGACCCAGGACTCTTGTCATTTTGAAAATCAAGATTCAATTTCAGCACACCCATCTGAACTTGTCCAAACTTTAAATATTAAAGATCCATTAACATTTTGGTAAGTTATCCATTTCCTGAAATTGAACTTGAGTATGAATATGATCATGAACCTCAAATTAGTGATTCATTTCTACTTCCTGATTCAATTATGACTCCGGTGTTTTTACCTAAATTCAGGCCTTTTCCCAAGTCAGTATTGGATCCTGTACCAATCCATTGTGAAATTGAATCACTAATCTCTTATGATGATCATATTAAACTTGACCAATTTCATACTTTTAAAAGTCCCATTGATAAATTGGCAAGTTCTCATTTTTGTGGAATTGAACTCAATGAGGAATGTGACTTTGATCCTCAAATTTGTGATCCAGTTCAAATTCCTGAATCATTATTGACTCCTGTTATATTACCCAATTTGAGTAACATTTTAGAGTCAGTTTTGACTCCTATACCTGTCATTCCTGAACTTGAATTACCAATCTTAGAAAGTCACATTCCATCATTGGGAAATGATTATGGACTTAAGTTTCAACTTCTTGATTTGGACCCACTTCCTGAACCGATCTGGACTCCCAAACCTTTACTTGACTTAAATCTTTTTCCTGAGTCGATATTAGTTCCTGTATTTCCTGAGTCCAACTCAATCATTCGATTCTGGGACAAGGGTTTTGATAATTTGACTCCGAAATTATTTTGAAAATTTGGAAATTAGATGGGGTAAATTTTTAATAAAAATCATAAATATATACATCTTTCTAGTGGGTTGTATCATGGAGGTCTCTGGTGGGTTCTCAGGATTCCACGCAAGTTAGATTGGGCCGCATTCCGTGGACCAATCAGACCGCCACCGGAACCACCACCTTGAGGTGATTTTTCCTTCCCTCTCTATTTGTTTCATGCATACATATATCACGATGTATTGAGGACAATGCATGAGATAAGTGTGGGGGAGGGTATACTAACTTAGAGTTTTTAGATTTTCTTTCTTTTACACTTCTTTTAGGATACTTTTAGAAGTCTTCCCTTTTGTATAGGAATTTTCCCTTTCTTTAAAAACTTTTTGAAATAAGAGACAAAATTTTGATCTATTTTTAAGAAAATTAAGATGATCTGAGAAATTAAGAAAACCTTAATTTTGACATCTTAAACCTAGTTGAAATAATGGATCTTGTTTAAAATTATAGGCTAAGTAAGATAAATTGGAGAGATAATTTTATCTTAAATTTTTTGCCTAGATAGAATGCACATCGTACTTGCACATTTTTGGGATGGAAACAAAGACCTAAAATGCCATAAAGTAAAAATAAATAAAAAGAAAAATATATATATATATATATATATATATATATATATATATATATATGAATAAAACATCATTTATTAAGCTGGATAACTATGCCTCAAGAAGCATGATTATTCACGCCTAACGGTGGTCAAAAGAATTAAATAATCCCCTTAGTTTTGTGGCCTTGTTTACTCGTGTCCTTAAACTCAAGGGATGTTTTCTCATCTGGTGCCTTAAAACCGTCTGGTCTGGGAGTCATCAGTTATAGACTCGCTACATGGGTGAACTAGAAAGCCTAAGAAAACTAAGGGAAGAAAGAAAAAAAAAAGGAAAAGAAAGAATAAATAAATAGCTTGATGGTTAGAGTTGAAATTGTAAGATCACCTAGAGGGGGGGTGAATAGGTGATGGCTAATCTAATGGTCACTTATGAACAAATAATGCGGAATTAAAACTAAGTTGACCAAATTAAACTTCTTTTAATTAAACACTTATGTAAACACAAGAGTGTTGCCGAATTCCCCTTGCGAGGCTCTGGACAAACTCCTCTAGATTCCCTTGAATGGGTTGAGGTGCCGCGTTGGCTCTCTTGGTTGAATACTAGTGTTAACAACAATCCCAAGCAAGTATGTATATCAATTATGAGCACAAGGGAATATATCATGCATATATAAGATGAGCACAAAAATGAATGCAAGATATAAAATAGAGACAAAAAGAAAGAGAGCAAGAGTGAGCAATCGCAAACACAAAGGGTTTGTTTCGAAGTTCGAGCACACTTGCTCTACATCCCCGCCTTCGACACACGAAGGATTTTCACTATGCAAGATCCCAATGGATCTCTCCTCGGTGCCGCAACACCTACAAGCTCTCGGACTCCAAAGTCCCTTACACACGCAAGTCCACCGACTCGCCGAGGCCGCACCTCAAACCACCAAGAGTTCACAACCGAACTCTAACCACCAACGAGCACACTTGCCCGTCTCCTCAAATACAAAGGAAATCTCTTTGGTGATCTAACACTTGATCACCAATTACAAACTCACTACAACACTCTCCCTATAGGATAGATATACAATGGAAGCTCAAGTGTAGTGTGAGAAAAACAAGGAAAGAAAGCTTTGATGGAAAACTCAAGAAATCACTTTAACACTCTCTTGATAAAACTTCCCTTAAGATAGGAAATATTTGCTCTCAAATATTGTGGAGAAACTCTTCTAAAAGTATCAGAAAAACTGGACAAAAGCTCTCCTAAAATCTTGGCTTCAAACAATGACAAAACCCCCTTTTATAGAGGCCAGAAAAATCTGACCGTTGGGCTCTGTCAGAGCTACCGGTCGACCGGTCCGGTCGACCGGCAACGGTCAAAAATCCGACCGTTGCAGCCTCCGGTCGACCGAGCAACTGGAGAAGAGAGTAAACTCTCTGTCGGTCGACCGGTCCGGTCGACCGAGATTTCCTGAGAGCAAAGCTCTCTGAAGCGGTCGACCGGCCCGGTCGACCGTTCTCCAGTGCACACTGGCGTGCACGTCGTGCACGTCCGGTCGACCGACCCGGTCGACCGGCCTCTGTCAGTTCTGAAAAATCAGAACTGGCAGAACCAGAAAATAGGGATTAAGGATTGGTCTTGTGGCTTAATAAAATCCCAGAAATTCACAGTAAATCCAGAAAAATAGTTTCAATCAAAATAAAAACTGTTTTTCTAAAAATATGTTTTTCTAAAACTTGTTTTTCCATAACTTCACAAAATACAAAAACAAGATATTTGAACTTATAAAGCAAAGTGTGTATGGATATGATCCACCACACAATCAAGATGAAATATCTAGTTTGACATAAAGCACTAAACTTGTTTTGGTTAAAGGATATGTATATAAGAAATTACCAAAACCCAAAGTAGATATTTTGTCATAAGAAAAATCTCATCAAATCCAAAAACAAGATATACTTTTAAAGCATAGTGTGTATGGATATGATCCACTACACAAATAAGATGAATATCTAGTTTTTGACATAAGGCTCTAAACATGGTTTTGGATATAAGATATGTATACATGAATACCAAAACCAAATTGTATTTTATCACAAAATAAAAATCTTTTCTTAACTAGGAAAATCTTTTATGAAAATCATTCTATCAAGAGTTCTATCAAGAGTGTGTGTGTGATATAGACTTGAGCAATCCACCAACTATCTATCCTTTACATTTTTATCTAAAACAAATAAAAATCTTATACCTAGACACAAGTCTTCAACTCCTTGAAGTCTTCCCTGAAGGCTTCTCATCTTCTTGACTTGGTCCACATGCAATCCACCGAGCTCATCTCTAGATGTGGTCTTGATGCATAGGCTCGTGAATCGACCGGTGCTAGCTTCCAACTTGACATATTATCCTTTGTTGAAGCTCCACACCTACTAAGATCTTGATAAGGAATCTGTCACAATTAAACACAAGATCATTAGTAATCATAACTTCATGAGTTGATCATCATCAAAACTAGGGTGATAGGCCTTTGGGCCAACAATCTCCCCCTTTTTGATGATGACAAAACTCATGACGTTATATATGCATGGATTAAAGTAAAGCTTCAAAGAAGCTCCCCCTTAACTCATGCATAATAAATAAGCAATAGATAAGGCAATGAGGCACGTGAATATGTATGCAAGTATGGAGATAAAACATGCAACAAGCATAAATCAAAATCTTTTTCTCCTATTTGCAATACAAATATATATATGCATAAATACAAATCTTATACAACCTTAAGTAAGGAAGACAAATACTTCTCCCCCTTAAGTAAGAAAATCATGCATATATCACAAATACATCACAAATACTTCTCCCCCTTTTTGTCAATCATCAACAAAGGGTTCAAAGTAAAAGCAAATCAAAACAATTTTCTCCCCCTTTATGTCAAAAATAAAGAAGTCAAGGAGGGGCGATACAAATCAAAAATTTTGAATTTTTCTCATCAAAACAAAATCATTAATTCTATTTTATCAAAACAAATTTTGAATTTTCTCTTTGATATCAAATAAAAAATATTGATACCATTTTAAAATCTAATGCATAAGCTTGAAAAATAAGATTTGAATTAAGCTTAGCATTAACAACACATGAAGAATTTGAACTAGTTAAATGAGAGTGTTTAACAACTAGTACGAAATCCTTCTATCAAGGAATAAATCTAAGGATTTTCATGAAATAGCAATGAAACACAAAACACTCAAACACTCTAATCTATAAAGTCCAAATAGTTTCAAAAGAAGTGAGTGTACTAATGTTATGTGAAACATGGCATCATGAAAATGGCAATAAGGTACAATATTCCTTAGAAAATCATAAACATCAAAATCATCTCACATTTTTATTAAATCATTGAAAACAAAATCTATATGTCAAGATATATGTATGTTTTGACAATACATGAAATATACATACATATCTCTTAAACTCAAGTGAGTCTATATGAATGGATTTGCATTGAAGGCAAAAGACTCAAGAGTTATACATGTATATTTTAAGGTTTGGCAAAATACACATATACATGAAATAAAAGGCACATGATCATAAATCAAATCCAAAAGGTGAACATAAGTTTAAATATGTATGAATCATCAAAACTAAGCAATACAAGTACATTTCAAGGGTTCAAATAAGCATTTAAGCACACTTACTAATAGATCTTTTGAGGCCCATGATATGTTCAAGTATAAATCCTAGTGTTGACAAAAACTAACATATAAACTAATATTCAAATCATGAAGCATTAAATTTTAAGAAAAATTGAATCATGTGACAATCTCAAAAACTATTTGAAGAATACATAACTAGTATAAATTGTTTTTGAAAACTAGTTAAAGATCCTTCAAATATGTCAAATCATATGTTTTTTATAAATGAGACTAAGTACATAAAATCCAAGCACTCATAGTCCATAAAGCTCATAAATATATTTTTGAATAAAAGATGAGTGTTCAAAGGTTATGTAAATAGTATTTTCATGAAAGTTGTCATTGAAGCTCAAATCACATAGAAATCATTGTTATCAAATCAACACAAAATCATTTTTATTAAAAACTACAATCTTCATGGTATATGTATGAATTATACAAATCTAACAATACACATACATATCCCAAAATTGTAAAAGAGTCTATCAAATATTTGCATGAAAGCTAGAGACTCACGGGTATACATGTATATTTATTAGATTTGAATTAAACACACATATACATGAAGTAAAATCAAAGATAGGCATAACAAGTATAAATGACCGAATCATCAAAACTAGCCTATACACATGCATATAGTGGATACAAATGAGCATGAAGTCCAAATATATATTAGTCAATTGTAGTTCACTATACATATATATATAAATGCAAGTTTTGACGCATTCTACATTTAAGCATGTAAATGCCACATGAAGCACATAAAATCTTAAAACATGAACATACTATGAATGATATTATGAAAATAAAAGCATGTACATAAATAAAATAGGAGTTTAGAAATTGTTACCAACTCCAACTCCTAGCATGGTGGTTGATCCACCAAAGCTCCTTGATAGCGATGCAACCCAAAAGTATATCCATCATGTCCAAGTGCATCCACTACCAAGGTACCATCCCTCTCACGTTTTGAGAGAGCCCTCACCTACATCACAAGCAAAAGGTGGGGGTTTTGGTACCCATATTTTCTTGGGTCCTTTGGGGTTAGCTTTATTATAAGGAACCCAAAATCCTTTAGACATAGCAAAATATAAGTTATGCTTCTTATCAAAACAATATTTTGCTAAATGGCCTTTGCGACCACAATGTGTACAAGTGTACACCCTATCATGATGCTTATGAGTGTGATTATGATCGTGATGTGCAACATAAGCATGAACATGATGTGTATGTGCATGAGCATGGGGAACTTGTTTCTTTTGAAACAAAGATTCCAACTTAGAATGATTGAATGCACATGTGCTCAAATTAGAGCTCAAATTTTCTATCTTATTTTTCAAATTCTTAATCTCATTAGTTGTGGCATGTAAAGCATGGTGAGATAAAGAATCATTTTTCTTTTTCTTTTGAAAACATTATCCTTTTCTTTTTCAACAAATTTTCTTTTTAAAGATTTATTTTCTTGAAAAACGATTTCCTTTTGTTTTTCCACCAAATCAATCTTATTTTTCAAAATCATATTTCCTTCACATAAATCATTCAATTTAGACATTAAGGAAATATTCTCATTTTTCAAATCTTCATTTTCTTTTTCTAAGAATGTTATTTTATTTTCTAATGAATTTTTATCATTAAGCATGGCATCAAAATTCTTTTTCAAAATTTTATTATCTTTTTCTAAACATGCAATGTTACTTCTAAAAGAGTCATGTTCTACATGCATGCAATCAAGTTCCTTTTTCAAATTTTTATTTTTCTTTTTAATCATGTCATATTTTTCAAGCACAAGATGACAAAAGGTAGCAAGCTCATCATATGACATGTCTATATCCTCATCATCGGATTCGGTGTTTACCTCAAGGGGGTTATCCCCTTGGACCATATAGCACACGTTGGAGATGTCGCTTCCAACGTCCGAATCGCTCCCGCATAGTATTGATCTTTCTCGCCAAGGGAGATGAGGGTGTTCCATACTACAAAAGCCGAATCAAGGTTAGTCATCTTAGACAAATAATCATTATCTAAGCAAGATACTAAAGCATGTAGGGCTTTTGCATTAGCCTCAATGTTCTTACCATTTAAGCAATATTCTTTATTAGTAGAGGCAAGATATACACTAAGGCCAAGTCCTTTGAGGAACAAAGACATCTTAACCTTCCAAATTTGGATGTTAAGAATGTCAAAGGTGGGTGGTGACATGAAGTCCATGGTGAGGTGTGTGTTAACAAAAATATAGTGATTAGCCCAAAAGAGGATCTTTAACTCTTAGGTTGTTAGACCCAATATCAAGAGCACTAGCTCTGATACCAATTGTAAGATCACCTAGAGGGGGGGTGAATAGGTGATGGCTAATCTAATGGTCACTTATGAACAAATAATGCGGAATTAAAACTAAGTTGACCAATTAAACTTCTTTTAATTAAACACTTATGTATAACACAAGAGTGTTGCCGAATTCCCTTGCGAGGCTCTGGACAAACTCCTCTAGATTCCCCTTGAATGGGTTGAGGTGCCGCGTTGGCTCTCTTGGTTGAATACTAGTGTTAACAACAATCCCAAGCAAGTATGTATATCAATTATGAGCACAAGGGAATATATCATGCATATATAAGATGAGCACAATAAATTGAATGCAAGATATAAAATAGAGACAAAAGAGAAAGAGAGCAAGAGTGAGCAATCGCAAACACAAAGGGTTTGTTTCGAGGTTCGAGCACACTTGCTCTACATCCCCGCCTTCGACACACGAAGGATTTTCACTATGCAAGATCCCAATGGATCTCTCCTCGGTGCCGCAACACCTACAAGCTCTCGGACTCCAAAGTCCCTTACACACGCAAGTCCACCGACTCGCTGAGGCCGCACCTCAAACCACCAAGAGTTCACAACCGAACTCTAACCACCAACGAGCACACTTGCCCGTCTCCTCAAATACAAAGGAAATCTCTTTGGTGATCTAACACTTGATCACCAATTACAAACTCACTACAACACTCTCCCTATAGGATAGATATACAATGGAAGCTCAAGTGTAGTGTGAGAAAAACAAGGAAAGAAAGCTTTGATGGAAAACTCAAGAAATCACTTTAACACTCTCTTGATAAAACTTCCCTTAAGATAGGAAATATTTGCTCTCAAATATTGTGGAGAAACTCTTCTAAAAGTATCAGAAAAACTGGACAAAAGCTCTCCTAAAATCTTGGCTTCAAACAATGACAAAACCCCCTTTTATAGAGGCCAGAAAAATCTGACCGTTGGGCTCTGTCAGAGCTACCGGTCGACCGGTCCGGTCGACCGAGATTTCCTGAGAGCAAAGCTCTCTGAAGCGGTCGACGGCCCGGTCGACCGTTCTCCAGTGCACACTGGCGTGCACGTCGTGCACGTCCGGTCGACCGACCCGGTCGACCGGCCTCTGTCAGTTCTGAAAAATCAGAACTGGCAGAACCAGAAAATAGGGATTAAGGATTGGTCTTGTGGCTTAATAAAATCCCAGAAATTCACAGTAAATCCAGAAAAATAGTTTCAATCAAAATAAAAACTGTTTTTCTAAAAATATGTTTTTCTAAAACTTGTTTTTCCATAACTTCACAAAATACAAAAACAAGATATTTTGAACTTATAAAGCAAAGTGTGTATGGATATGATCCACCACACAATCAAGATGAAATATCTAGTTTTTGACATAAAGCACTAAACTTGTTTTGGTTAAAGGATATGTATATAAGAAATTACCAAAACCCAAAGTAGATATTTTGTCATAAGAAAAATCTCATCAAATCCAAAAACAAGATATACTTTTAAAGCATAGTGTGTATGGATATGATCCACTACACAAATAAGATGAATATCTAGTTTTTGACATAAGGCTCTAAACATGGTTTTGGATATAAGATATGTATACATGAATACCAAAAACCAAATTGTATTTTATCACAAAATAAAAATCTTTTCTTAACTAGGAAAATCTTTTATGAAAATCATTCTATCAAGAGTTCTATCAAGAGTGTGTGTGTGATATAGACTTGAGCAATCCACCAACTATCTATCCTTTACATTTTTATCTAAAACAAATAAAAATCTTATACCTAGACACAAGTCTTCAACTCCTTGAAGTCTTCCCTTGAAGGCTTCTCATCTTCTTGACTTGGTCCACATGCAATCCACCGAGCTCATCTCTAGATGTGGTCTTGATGCATAGGCTCGTGAATCGACCGGTGCTAGCTTCCAACTTGACATATTATCCTTTGTTGAAGCTCCACACCTACTAAGATCTTGATAAGGAATCTGTCACTAATAAACACAAGATCATTAGTAATCATAACTTCATGAGTTGATCATCATCAAAACTAGGGTGATAGGCCTTTGGGCCAACAGAAATCCCAGAAATCTTCACTATCACAAAGTGCATATTATCTAGGTTTTATGAAAGATAAATATTCAATCCAATTTGAGTTCTTACCTTAATTAAAGACAAGATCTTGCATAGAGACTAAATTTAAGGAAGAATGATTTGTGGTGGACTTATCACCTTAGATCACTTATATTTTTACAAAAATATTTCGAAAACTTGTCTCTCTTTCAAAATGTGTTTTCAAAAATACTAACATTTGTCTTCTTTCTTTTTAGATTTTTTGGGTGCAATCCGCTGAAAACCCTCAGGAGACAACACTCCTCCTCTAGGATAACCTAGAGGTTTAACGTCTTGTTGCACATGCTCAGTGCAATCGCGTCACCTGTGAAAGTGGTGTAATAACATCTGTAGTATAGTTTTCTTTTCTTGTTTTGCTCGGGACGAGCAAAAGATAAGTGTGGGGGTGAAGTACAACCACCAGCCAATCATTCCTCATATCAGTAAGATCCTAGTCTAAATCTCTCACATCTAGATCTATAACAAATTAAATAATAATAATTTAAAAATTAACCTCAAATTCTAACTAAGTCTACATATCGATCCAAACATCAAGGAATCTAATCTTTTAATAAAGTAACATCATATATAATATGTTCTCAAATACCCAAATGAATTCTTGACTAAATTATCACCGAAAAAGGAAAATCAAGTCTGATAATTATTCAGATAAAATATAAATCTTTAACCACAATCACGAACCAAACCAACACAAGATTAATCTAGTATACAGCTCAAGTTCCTTTAAAACTAGTCCGAGTCTGAAACGATAATCATCTGTATATGAATAATATAAGTCTAATATCCTAATATCCAATTACAAGGTCCATATACATCTGATGCTCAAAAATAAACTAATCCATTAGTAGGTCTAAGCATCAACTACTGAACCACTAACTCTGAAAATCCAGTCGACAATACATCAAACACATTTCGGTCTCAAACACTACTATTCTAGTATAGATATCATCAAATAAGCATGGTCATGAACAATATAATGTAGAATAATATAAATATTCGCATGAAACAATAAGATAAAGCATTGTACATGGAAATGGAGTCGCGACGAGAGTCGGCGACGTATATACGTAAGGAAAATACCCACGTATACACGCTAAACCTAAAGTAACCTGAACAACCTATAAATCTAAATTATAATAAATCAACGATCACTGCAATATCACATATAAGTATCTACGAATGATATTATATAAAAAGAACTGGAATAAAGGCCGAATCTGATATACATGAATCAAAAAACGTATAGAAATAAGAATAAAGAGAGGCAAGAATACTAGAATCAAGAAAAGAGAAACTCCAACTCCTCGCGAAGTGTACGATCATGAACACCTGAAATATATAAGAAGGTGTCCAAAAATCTTGGAAGTACGAATCCTGGGTCGTCAGAAGCGACCTAATGAGAGTGTGTGTGTGTGTGTGTGTGTGTGTGT
Source organism: Agave tequilana (assembly GCA_038442645.1). NCBI lineage: Eukaryota > Viridiplantae > Streptophyta > Magnoliopsida > Asparagales > Asparagaceae > Agave > Agave tequilana. The sequence continues at coordinate 37,028 of JAVJIF010008097.1, forward strand.
GTGTGTGTGTGTAAAGGGAAAGGTGTTCATCTATAATAACAATGTAAATAATAAAAACATGATAACTGAAATAAAAGATGACTAAATGATCAATATTAAGAACAAAACTTTGAATACTATATAACTGGTATCATGATAAAAGGAAACCACTAATGTCAAGATGTGTAACCTAGCATATATCACTAGTCTGGTATATAATCCAGTCATATGTACAATCATATGTCTATCATGGTTTATATATGTACAGTCAGGTGATTACAGTCAGTGACAATACACTATAAACAGTTCATTATCATATATTATGTCAGCGAACACCAATTGCCACCTGTAATAGACGCATCCCATACTACGCCTACTACACGTGTCAGTCAGGGTCCCCTGTTATTGAAATCAATAGAAGAGACATTATCCATATTTTAGGTGGGTTCCGTACATACCCGGAATCACGGCCTAATCACCTGGCGCTGAACCAGGTCCTACCTTTGGGTAGTTAATAACAATAACAATAAAAATATGAACAATACAGGATGTAAGTTATCCCCAGAACCCTACAGTGGACTGTCGGTCATGCGGAGAGAGAGCCACAGCCATGGGGGTGGCGGCCATCAACAGGGAGATGGGCTGCACCACGGCACGCACGACAGTGCTCCGAGATTATCACGACCTGGTAGAGTGCGCGCAAAGGGCTGTGCGCGACCTGGGTGCAAGAAGGGAGGCTCGGGTGAGGAATGGGAGTTGTGGGGTGTTTGGTGTAGGCAGCTATGAAATTGATGGAGGTGGGAAAATAATGATAGGATTAGATTTAGATTAGTATTTAGTTAGGTAAGATTAGGATTTAGTTGTTAGGATTAAATATTTGATGTTAGGATTTGATTAGGAGATAAGATAAGATTATCTAAAGGGTAGATTGGGTTATAGGATTAATGGATTTAGGATCAAGGAAATGGGTTTAGGAATAGAAAATGGGTGATGGGGAAAATTAAAGAAGAAGAATAATAACAATGCTAACACAATGTTAATAATAACAATAAATCTTAATAATAAGATTAACAATATTAATAAGGGTAACTAATAGTACCACATAAAAATAGTATTAGTGATGGTGTTATAATAATAGTAGTAGTAATAATAATACATGATAATAACTTTAATTAAAATAATAATAACAACATTAATAATAAATAATTATAACGAGTACTAATAATATTAATTAATAAAAATATTAATAATAATGAGTAGTAGAAATGTTAATGAATAATAACAATAAATTAAAGTCAAATAATTATTTAATAGTCCAAAATAATTTTTGTATTTAATAGAAAAAATTAAGTCATAAATCGAGTTGTTAAAAATAAAAGTATAACAAAATTAATAAATACATAGAAAATAAAAATACAGTATCTCAAACTAGGAATATTACATTCTACCCACCTTATAAAAATTTCGTCGTCGAAATTTTGATAAGGCAGGGAATAATAATAAAAATCAAGTTAAGGGAGAAGATAAAACTTTGATGTCACTTCTCGTTGCATCATTGGTCACTACGCTTCCGCTGCACGCTCTGATCTCTGTTACCAGCTTCAGAATGGAGTGACTAATTCTAAGAGACAAGATCAGGAAAAAAAATAGACAAGAAGAATAGGAATCAAAATTACTCTAGAAGAAGAGATGCAATAAGAGAGATGAAAGATTAAAGAGATGGATTTTCGAAGGGAGGACAGTCAATTCCAAGCAGAGTCAATATCATTATATGAATAGTATATGTACATTGTAGTCTAACTATAGCTTGTTTCAAATTATCGATATGAACTAGGTCCTTTTTGAGTAAACATGGCTCTGATACTAAGAAAATCTTGTCACGCCCCGCTTCCCAAAACACATGGAAATGGAGTCGTGACGAGAGTCGGCGACGTATATACGCGAGGAAAATACCCCACGTATATATGCTAAGCCTAAAGTAACCTAAACATGTTATAAATCTAAACCATAATAAATCAACGATCACTGCAATATCACATATAAGCATCCACGCATGATATCATATAAAAAGAAATAGAATAAAGGCCGAATCTGATATACATGAATCAAGAAACGTACGAAAACAGGAATAAAAAGAGGCAAGAATACCAGAACCAAGAAAAGAGAAACTCCAACTCCTCACGAAGCGTAGGATCACATGAATACCTGAACAATATAGGAAAGTGTCCAAAAATCCTGAACATATGAATCCAGGGTCGTTAGAGGAGACCTAATGAGTGTGTGTGTGTGTGTGTGTGTGTGTGTGTGTGTGTGTAAAGGGAAGTGTTCGTGCATAATAACAATGTAAACAATAAAAATATGCTAACTGAAATAAAAGATGACAGAATGATCAATATCAAGAACAACACTATGAATGATATATAACTGGTATCATGACAAAAGTAAACCACTAATGTCAAGATGTGTAACCTAGCATATGTCACTAGTCTGGTATAAATCTAGTCATATGCACAATCATATGTCTATCATGGTTTATATATATACAATCAGGTGATTAGGTCAGTCACAATACACTATAAACAGTTCATTATCATTTATTATGTCAGTGAGCACCAATTACCACCTGTAATAAACGCATTCCGTACTACACCTACTACACATGTCAATCAGGGTCCAAGTTATTGAAATCAATAGAAGAGACATTGTCCATACTTTAGATGGGTTTCGTACATACCTAGAACCACAGACCAATCACCTGGCACTGAACCGGGTCCTACCGCTAGGTAGTCAATAACAATAACAATAACAATATGAACAATACGGGATGTCAGTCATCCCCCGGAACCCTGCAGTGGAACCATATCTCAGTTGCGCAACCTGTATCCTAGGTCTACCCAAAATGCAGATGGTGTCTCCTCTATTAATTTTTCGAATACTAGAGTAAGTTGGCCATTTATATTATTATTTATAACAATAATATCAATATTATGTCGATTACTGGGACGATATAGTGATAGTAATAATATCAATGATGTAACAATAACAATATGAATAATATTACCGTGTAAATGGTAGAATAATAGAACAATGCATATATTACGGTCTGACAATATTTTTTCAGTAATTTTCAATAATATAATTAATACAATAACAAATCCGGATACTGCTAAATGAACAATCTCATTTAGAACTGATCAACATCTCATCCATCTGCATTAGGATACATTAGAAACTAATCCATCAAGCAGTAGTCCCAATACAATTATCATGAACATCAAGTATCAATCCATGTCAAAGTAATTTGGTACAGTAACCCACAAGTTTAATAAATGAATAACTAGTTTTCTTATCATATCAATCTACTCTAATTCTCAAGTCATCGATATATCCATCCTCTGAGTTACCGATATATCCGAATCTCAATAACTGCAATACTATATGTTCTGATATAGTTATCAAATCCCCACGCTCAAATCCGATCGAGATTATCACACACTCTCACTTCTATCAAGGTCAATTACAAGATCCCAAGACTCAAGTAACATATCAAGTATATATATCTAAAATCCACCAAGTCATGTCAACCCAATCTACGTCTACTCCTCAACCTTCAAGTCAATTCTAATCTAGTTGAGTCTACCGACAAGTTCAAGTCCAAGATTTCATTCTATTAATAAAAATCTCCTATTTATTTAATCATCGATATCCAATCCAATCAAAATTATAACTAAGAAGTGTAACATCCTCAATCAACATGGAATCTAGATCATCTCTACATCTAGTAGTCAATGTTACTAAGGTCATCAATATATCAGTCAAACTCATCAATGCAAGAATTTAGAAATAATAGCTCCAAACATTCCAAAAGTCGGTCCCATCGTATACATCAGCATCTAGGGTATCATATTCACACATATCCATATATCGGTAAAATAGTGTCGATAAGGAAACATCAAATCTAATACATCCTCAATATCCAAAGGTTTCTAGTTGGAATAGTCACCAAACAATTTGTCCGATAAATACTATACATTAAATATGAATTTCTAACCTCAATCATGAATCAATCAGCCTCAAGATCTATATATTTATATTCTAAGATTTATCACCACTAGGTCAGTTACAAGATCAAGTCTCGTCTATGGTATATCAATACTAGGTCTAAGCCAACAATGACAAACTACCAACATATGAACTGATGCTGATACAAACTCATATCAACTACGTAAATAAGCTGGACAATCATTGGTGTCTCATGAAATGATATAAGTAATCAAACTGTATAACAGAAAGTCATATGAAATGATAATAGTAACATATAAACGTATATCGACAATGGTAAACAGAGAAATACATAAGAACAAACACTCACATGAAATGACGCGGTTCTGAAACCAAATCGCCTTCTGGTCTTCAATGCACGAACTGACATTAACCTTTGAATAATCCCATAGGTCGGTGTTCGAATTGCCCGTGTATCAGCTACACGGCGAACACGATTCCGTATCGGGTCTTGATCTTCTGTTATCGGGTCTGGATCTCACCGAACGAATCCTAAATGCTACAACATGCAACAAAATACTAAAGGACACACGAACACTAGTATACACGCATATGGGTACACACATGCACACATACATACACAGGTATACACCCACATATAATTACACATATACATATATAAGTATACACATACACTTACATAATACATTATATATATAAACATACACAAACCATTCATTCAACACACACACACACACATAAACTCACGCACACACCAACACACTACACCATACAACAAAAACATGCACATTAACTCACCCACCAACATGCAATAATTTACACAACACGCCCAAGTAATTAAAACATACCATACAATAACAACAACAACTAAGTCATTTGTCCCAAGTATTTAGGGTAGGCTACATGAACCAAAAAAGAATTACGCTGGATCGGGCATATGGATCATCTTCTAGGTATCATTCTCTTTATAACCCAACATTCTGTGTCATATAACGTAGCAGTCCGATAAAACTTTCCCTTCAGCCATAACAGAATGTTACGATCACATAAAACTTCTGTTATGCTCCTCCATTTCAACCAGCTGGCGTGAATCCTATGGTGGACATCACTATCAATCTCCCCATCCTTTTGAAAAATAGAACTCAAGTACTTAACATGATTGTTCATCGGTATTTCTTGTCCATCTAGTCTCACAATACTATAATCTTAGATTCCCTGTTTATAGAATTTACACTCCATATACTCTGTTTTAGCCCAACTTAATCTAAGATCTCAAGATTCTAGAGTTTGCCTCTATAACTCTAATTTGGCATTTACCCCAACTCTCGTCTCATCGACTAGGACAATATCATCAGTAAATAGCATACACCATGGTATCTCATTGTGAATAGCTTTAGTAAGCTCATGGACTCAATGTAGATCCTTGATGCAATCCAATTGTGATAGAAAAATCACTTGTTATGCCTTTACAAGTTCTGACATTTGTCACTACCCCATCATACATACCCTTGATTATGTCAATATATTTGATGGGGACTCCCTTTTTCATCAATGTCCACCATAATACCTCTCTTGGCACCTTATCATAGGTTTTTTAAATCAATAAAGACCATATGCAAATTTCTCTTCCTCTCTCGAAATCGCTCTATAAATTGACAAAGCAAATGATAGCCTCTGTACGCTACGATGGAAATACTGTACGCAACAAAGCCAGATTGGTAGCTACAGGCTATGCTCAATGAGAAAGCATTGACTACAATGAGACATTCTCTCCTAATGTAAAACACGCGTCTATTCAGATTTTGTTGGCACTAGTAGCACAGTATGAGTTGGAACTTGATCAACTCAATTTGAAAATCGCCTTTCTCCAAGGCGATCTTGAAGAGGAGATTTATATGTATCAGCCGATGAGGTTCAAAATTGCTGGAAAGAAGAATATAGTATGCAAACTGAAGAAATCATTATATGGATTAAAGTAATATCCAAGGCAGTGGTACAAGTATTTTGATAGTTTCATAAGAGGGAAGAGGTATGATTAGACGGAAAAGGGCGTACTTATTATATGTATAGAATGTGATTGATGTACCCTTTCTTGTCTCCGTTATAGCCTAGGGCTATACCGAGTCGGATCTCAGGGAGAGCTAGTGTAGAAACGTTACGATACATGTGAGAAGATAAAACGAGAACTCTTCTTTGTTTACAAGAATAAAGAATCAAAAGAAAAACAAATAAAAGAATTAGTGGCTATGTTCATGGTGGAAATCGGGAGAAATCAAGATTGAGATGGATTTGAACTAACAACTAAAAAGAAAGTAAAATCAAGAAAACTTTGAATGCAAGAAATCCATGACTAGCTAACCTTAACTACCTTGCTAAACTAACTAAACTCCGTGATAGTGATGCGTGCCTCATGTTGATTCATCGGCATGTATTTGTCTTGCTTGTGATCTAATTACTTTCCCACTAAGATGATGGGGATTCATTCTTGGACTTGTCTTGTAGCCTCCATAGATGGTCATCGGCCTACAAGATAGACTTTCACTAATGGAATCACAAGAGATACACTCAAGGGATGCAAATGAAGAACATACAACTTTCACTAATGGAAGTAGTGAAGTTGTACATCAATTAGCATATTGGTGCTCCATCTCCATATTCCATCAAGGCACTAGTTCAAAGACTAGGCTCTACATGAGGCACACATGAATCATATGGAGAATTACAACAAGATTCTTGCCAAGAAATGAAACAAAACCCATCGGAGAAGAGAAGATCATACAAATTGCAAGATGAAGTAAAGCAATCACCCATGAGTTAGGAGTTAGCAAGAGTAGTGGTTAGCTAGTACATGGAACAAGAAATTAGCTACTAGACATTACAAAAGCAAAGCAAAGCATGATTGAATTGCTAGAAATTAACAAAGCAAGTAACAAAGCAAAATAAAAGCAAGTGAAGAAGACAAACTAGAATCAAGCTCAAGTAGATATGTAGAGAATGGATCAATCCTTGTATAGCTCCAAGTTGTCACTCCTTGTTGATACAAGCTCTCTCTCTCATACAAATCTCTCTTGCAATGAAATCTAGGGAGGAGAAGATCCTAGAGAGAACTAAAAATCCTAAACAAAACCTAACAAAATTACAATCTATTCACTAATCTCTCTCTCTTCTCTGATCACCCTCTGCTCGCAGGTCCAAGTCCAGGTATTTATAGCCCACAGGTGAAGCTTTGAGATCAGTTCAGTTGGCGCAAAATCCGAGACCAAATCTCCCTGTAACTGCCGCGCCCACTTGCGTTCCCGCGGCTTGATCCTGGCCGTTGATCCAGATTTTTCTGGTACAGGTTGTTGCAAGTTAGTTTGGCTACGTGGATCTTCTAGAATCTTGGTTTGTTGCGAGGATCTCTCTGGATCTGATTTGGATTTGGCTTTATCTTGAATCTTTAATTAATCACCTTAATTATTGCTTAATTAAGGTAATTAATTTGGCTAACTCTCCTTTAAGTATGTACCTGCAAATATGTAGAGAAGAGGAGTAAAAATCACATATTTATTTGTAATATGCATGGGGATTATGATTTAAAATATGCAATATTGGATACTAATCACACCCCCACACTTATTCTTTTGCTCGTCCCGAGCAAAACAAAGAAAAAGAAAATCTAGACTAACAATTTATTACACCACTTTCGCAGGTGACGCGATTGCACTGAGCATGTGCAACAAGCCTTTAAACCTCTAGGTTACCCTAGAGGAGGAGTGTTGTCTCCTGAGGGTTTTCAGCGGATTACACCCACAAAATCCATAAAGAAAGAAGACAAATGTTAGTATTTTGAAAACGCATTTTGAATAAGAGACAAGTTTACAAACTATTTTTGCAAAAATATAAGTGATCCTAGGTCATAAGTCCACCTATAATTATTCTTTCTTAAACTTAGTATCCCTGCAAAATCTTGTTTTAATTAAGGTAAGAATTCAAAATTGGATTGAATATTTATCTTTCATAAAACCTAGATAATATGCACACCGTGTAAGTGAAGATTTCTCGGGATTTCAACTCCAACCATAAAGCCATTTATTTATTTATATATATTTTTTTCTTTTTCTCTTTTTTTCATCCCTTAGTTTTCTTAGGCTTTCTAGTCTACCCTTGTAGCGAGCCTTTTACCGATGACTCCCAAACCAGATGGTCTTAGGGCACCAGATGAGAAAACATCCCTCGGTTTAAGGTCTCGAGTAGAAAAGGCCACAAAACTAAGGGGGATTATTTATATGATCACCGTTAGGCATGAATAATCATGCTTCTTGAGGCACAATTATCCAGCTTAATTAGTGAGATCACCGTTAGGCGTGAGTCATTATGCTTCTTGAGGCACAATTTCCCAGCTTAATAGGTGATGTTTTATATATTATTTTTTTCTTTTTTTTTTTCTTTTTATTTTATATATATGGCATTTTGGTCTTTGTTTCCATCCCAAGAAATGTGTAAGTGTGAAGTGCATATTTATCTAAGGCAAAAATTCAAGATAAGAATATCTCACCAATTTTACTTACTTAGCCTATAATCTCAAACAAGATCTATTACTTCAACTAGGTTTAAGATGTCATAATTAAGGCTTTCTTAATCTCTAAGATACATCTTAATTTTCTTAAAAATAGAACAAAACTTTGTCTCTTTTTTCAAAAAGTTTTTATTTTGTTTTTTTTTTATTTTAATTTTTCTAAAAGAAAAGTAAAAGAAAGAAAGTCTAAAAACTCTATGTTAGTAAACCCTCCCCCACACTTATTTCATGCATTGTCCTCAATGCATTATGATATATGTATGCATGAAACAAAATGGAAGGGGAAGGAATTTTTTATTTTCAAAAAATTTATTTACAAAGAATATACAAATGTAACTCTCACCTGGGTTTTTGGTCGCTTCCCTCTGGCCCGTTTCCCATCGTTCCAATGTGTTCTCTTTCTTGAGCTCCATTGGGAAACGGTCTGAATTATTTTAACCCTAGGTGTTTCCAGTTTCAATTGGTTGTTATGTTCATTCATACTCTCTCCACCACATCGTTCACAAACAAATCCTTCTCATCACTTTCACTTAAAATCTCATCACTTCCAGTGTTTAGAAATTTTAGCTCTTCTCCATATAATTCTTCAAACTCACATTAACATCCGGAAGTGGACAATTAACTAATTTACCCCGAGTTGACTCATCTAAGCACATGATCTCATCAGCAAACAAGTCTTCAAATGATATATCAATTGGAGGTTCAAATACAGTCTCAGTTGGCTCATTGAAAGTGAAGATATCAACTTTCCCCTTTTTAAAGGGTACTCGGATAAGAGAATCACAAGGTTGTGACTCATCTTTTGGATCTTCACCTTCCTCCTCACAATTGTTACTAATGAAGCTAACCTCAAATGTTTGATCTTTTGTTTTGTGAGGCTGTGTGTGGAAGACATTGTGTTCATGTGTCATGTTACCAAAAGTCAACCTCATAGATCCATTCCGGCAATTAATGATTGCATTTGCAGTAGCCAGGAATGGTCGACCCAGAATGACAGGAATTTGTGCCCTTTGATTGGAATTTGATACTGGTTTTGTTTCAAGGACAACAAAGTCAACAGGATAAAAGAATTCTCCAACTTTGACAAGGACATCTTGAATTACCCCCTTGGGTTTAGTAACAGAGCGATCAGCCAATTGAATGGTCATTTGGGTTGGGTGGAGATCACCTAACCCTAATTGTTGGTACACAGAGAAAGGTAGGAGATTGATACTGGCCCCCAAATCAAGAAGTGCCCTATTTATTGTAGTCTGTCCTATGATGCATGAAATGGTGGGGCTCCCTGGGTCTTTATACTTAACAGGAATTGGACCAGTGAGCAGCTCATTGATGGATGATGCAAGGAAGACTTTTTTAGGGACTTGGGTCTTCCTCTTCTTGGTGCACATTTCCTTCAAAAATTTGGCATATGATGGCACTTGTTGAATGGCATCAAGAAGAGGGACATTGATTTGGACCTTATTGAATGTTTCTTTTATTTTCTCCATGTGAGCATTTGACTTGTTATTTCTCAGCCTATTTGGATATGGAACTATAGGCTTGTATGTATGCTCATCTACCTTTTCTTCACCCTTGGCCTTGGAAGTGGATGGCTCTGTACTAGAGGATGGGTTGTCAAAAGTTGGTGACATTGGGACATGAGGAGTTTGCTTTGGTACTGGATGAGATTGTGGACTAGAAACCTTATTGTCAACTTGTTTACCAGATCTCAGGGTATGAATGGCATGACAGTGACTGGGTCCTGACTCTTCAACTTTGGGATTTAGCAATGGCTGGCTTAAGAACAGTCCTTTTTGATTCTCAGCCAATTGCTTGATCTGGACCTTCATTTCATTCAACTCCTGTTGCTGGTTCTTTGTTAAGGTTTCTATCATTTGTTTCAATTCAGATATTTCAGAATTATTTTGGGGTGGATGTTGAGGATATGGAGATTGGAATTGTGATTGGTAATATGGTGGAGGATTCTGATAAGACTGATATGACTGTGGTGGACTTTGAGATGGATGAAAATACAGTGAATTCTGATCGAAACTGGATGGATGAAAATGAGCATTGTTTGGATATGGAAGTGGTGGCATATGATGCTCAGGACCAGACTGACTCCATGAAAAATTTGGATGGTTCTGCCATCCTGAATTGTAAGTGTTGGAGTATGGGGGTCTGGTAAATGCTGCATTCATGTTCTCCTGAAATGGGGGCTGATACAATGGACACTCCTCAACAACATGGCTAAGGTCATGACAGTTGGTGCAACCTGGTTTAATCAAAGGCAATGGGTTGACCTGGTTGACCACAGAATTCCCTTTTGACTCAAGCAGTTCTATCCTCTTCATTAATTGTGTGATCTTGGTTTCTGAAGCTAGAGAGGATTCTTTGGATTGTGTACCAGTTCTGGAAGTGGTGGGAGTCGGTTTATCAGGGCATGACTCCCACTGAATGGTTTTCTCAGCTAGGGTTTCAAAGAGATCCCACCCCTGATGTTCATCTTTCTTCAGAAATTCCCCTTGGCACATGGATTCTAAAAGTGTTTTCGTTTGGTAATCTAATCCATCATAGATAATCTGGCATAGCCGCCATTTCTCTATGCCGTGATGGGGACATAGGGCTAAGAGGTCTTTGAAACGCTCAAGATATTTCCAGAAAGGTTCATTTTGTTCTTGCTTGAATTGCATTATGTTTTTTCTCATGAGGGCTGTTTTGTGGATAGAATAGAATTTCCTAAGAAAGACCTTAACAAAATCATCCCATGAAGATATGGAACTGACAGGAAGACTATAAAGCCATTTCTTAGCTAAATCCTTAAGTGCAAACGGTATGAACCGTAACCTAACAGCATCCTCAGAAAGTTGGGATATTCTCATCATTTGGCATACCTCTTCAAACTCACGAATAAAGAGGTACGCGTCCTCAGACTCAAGACCATGGAATCGGGGAAGTGTACTAATGAATTGTGGTTTCAGCTCAAAATGATTTCCATTAGGCTCGGGAGAAGAATGCATGAAGGAATGGAGGTACGAATCGGATAGAATCGATCTTGAAGTGAGACGTTGTTGGTCATGATGTGAAGTGGTTGTGTATGTGCAAGTGTAGAATTAGGATCACAAAACCACTATCGTATATACAATCACAAACAACGTGCACCGATCACACCAGCGAAAAAGAAAAAAATAACAAACAACAAAAGAAAAAATCAATCCAAGCTTGTCTAGGGTTTCTGGTCCTAGGTGACTCCTAAATTGACTGTCCACAGGAGGTTTAGTGTAGACCTTGACTATAAGCAAATCAGCCAGGGAAGGGTAAAGTCGTTGGGAGGTTTTCCGTCCGAAGACGTTCCTTAATTAAGTAACCAACAACCTTCGGGCTTTCGGCCCTTAACCCCTTTCCTAGACACTGATTTTACAGAAGTCAATTTCCAACACTTTTCCCCTTAGGATAATCTCCTAAGTGAGTCCGGATGTCCCTAGGGCCAACGTCTATCAAATTTTATTTACAAGCTTAGGATTGTGAGTACGTGGGGAAAATGATTTCCGGGCTAAGGAAGGGTAATGACCTCCCCCACCTTATGTTATTTACAGGAATTGCCCTTAGAATTAATTGTGCAAGTGTACGATATAGAAACAAACAAGGTTCACTCCAAGTAAGAAAAATCAAACAAAGAGTGAGTCTTAGTCTATATGCAATGAATCACGTACCTTGTCCCACGCACTCTTCAACAGTAAATTTAAAGTAATTGAAAGACACTTGCCTATAATGCAAGATGTCTAACAATTTTTTTAGCAATTATCAACCAATTTCTTACTGTTGAATTAATTAACAGGAATACAGTGAAGTATACAGGAAATGAAGTATATAGACAGCAGTATCTTGCAGAGCAGAAGCCCCTGCAAAAATTTGGTTAGAAGTGCACTCTGTTGTGTCGCGTTTCCACGGCAAAGCTTGTGGATCCGCGGCACTCCAGAGGGATCCTGGGCTCTGCTTTCTTGAGCAGAGTCCCAGGTCCACTTATATGATTCTGCTGTGAATATTTTCCTGTTTTCTTCTCCTGTACCTGCAACAGAGAAGAATTATAGTTTAGTTTCTCACTTTTAAAAATAATACCGTCGCTCTCCCCGGCAACGGCGCCAAAAATTGATTAGACGGAAAAGGGCGTACTTATTATATGTATAGAATGTGATTGATGTACCCTTTCTTGTCTCCGTTATAGCCTAGGGCTATACCGAGTCGGATCTCAGGGAGAGCTAGTGTAGAAACGTTACGATACACGTGAGAAGATAAAACGAGAACTCTTCTTTGTTTACAAGAATAAAGAATCAAAAGAAAAACAAATAAAAGAATTAGTGGCTATGTTCATGGTGGAAATCGGGAGAAATCAAGATTGAGATGGATTTGAACTAACAACTAAAAAGAAAGTAAAATCAAGAAAACTTTGAATGCAAGAAATCCATGACTAGCTAACCTTAACTACCTTGCTAAACTAACTAAACTCCGTGATAGTGATGCGTGCCTCATGTTGATTCATCGGCATGTATTTGTCTTGCTTGTGATCTAATTACTTTCCCACTAAGATGATGGGGATTCATTCTTGGACTTGTCTTGTAGCCTCCATAGATGGTCATCGGCCTACAAGATAGACTTTCACTAATGGAATCACAAGAGATACACTCAAGGGATGCAAATGAAGAACATACAACTTTCACTAATGGAAGTAGTGAAGTTGTACATCAATTAGCATATCGGTGCTCCATCTCCATGTTCCATCAAGGCACTAGTTCAAAGACTAGGCTCTACATGAGGCACACATGAATCATATGGAGAATTACAACAAGATTCTTGCCAAGAAATGAAACAAAACCCATCGGAGAAGAGAAGATCATACAAATTGCAAGATGAAGTAAAGCAATCACCCATGAGTTAGGAGTTAGCAAGAGTAGTGGTTAGCTAGTACATGGAACAAGAAATTAGCTACTAGACATTACAAAAGCAAAGCAAAGCATGATTGAATTGCTAGAAATTAACAAAGCAAGTAACAAAGCAAAATAAAAGCAAGTGAAGAAGATAAACTAGAATCAAGCTCAAGTAGATATGTAGAGAATGGATCAATCCTTGTATAGCTCCAAGTTGTCACTCCTTGTTGATACAAGCTCTCTCTCTCATACAAATCTCTCTTGCAATGAAATCTAGGGAGGAGAAGATCCTAGAGAGAACTAAAAATCCTAAACAAAACCTAACAAAATTACAATCTAATCACTAATCTCTCTCTCTTCTCTGATCACCCTCTGCTCGCAGGTCCAAGTCCAGGTATTTATAGCCCACAGGTGAAGCTTCGAGATCAGTTCAGTTGGCGCAAAATCCGAGACCAAATCTCCCTGTAACTGCCGCGCCCACTTGCGTTCCCGCGGCTTGATCCTGGCCGTTGATCCAGATTTTTCTGGTACAGGTTGTTGCAAGTTAGTTTGGCTACGTGGATCTTCTAGAATCTTGGTTTGTTGCGAGGATCTCTCTGGATCTGATTTGGATTTGGCTTTATCTTGAATCTTTAATTAATCACCTTAATTATTGCTTAATTAAGGTAATTAATTTGGCTAACTCTCCTTTAAGTATGTACCTGCAAATATGTAGAGAAGAGGAGTAAAATCACATATTTATTTGTAATATGCATGGGGATTATGATTTAAAATATGCAATATTGGATACTAATCAAGGTATAGACAAAGCCATTATGACCCATGTGTATATTATAATAAGCTACCTGGAGGAGAGTACATCTATCTACTCTTGTATGTGGATGATATGCTCTTCTAAAAGCAGATTGATTGGTAGTGAAAAGTGCATTTTTATCATCATATTTACCATCACATTTTCATATTTATTCATTTAATTCTGCACATTTATTAATAATTTGTAATTTATTGTGTGCAGGCCTCGAATTATTATGTTTATAATAAATAAAGCCTAATGAAGCCCAAAAGCCCATATTTGAAGCCCAAGAGTCAAAGTGCAAATATCAGATTGTCAAAGTGCAATTATACAAGGGCTAAAGTTGCAATTTTAAAGATGAGGGAAGGATAGAATTCTACCCAACCCTAAACTCTTGCAGGATGTGCATAAAAGCCAAAGATGAGAAGGAAATCGTTTAAAAGAGATTGGGAGAATACAAAGTCTAGATAACTTGATTTTCAAGTTATATCCATATCCCAATATTTAGAGCCAGGATCGAACTTCCAGAAGCAAAAGCCCACATGGACGGACCAGACGAAGCCACGCGCCAAAGCGCGTGGCCAGAAGCCACAAAAGTACCGCGGAACCGCGGCAAAACCGTGGCAATCTAGTTGATCCAGAATCCCAGATTTCGTGGGCAAGTTCATCCAGGACTCCTCAGCCTTCTGCACCTATAAATATCCCCTGCAGTGCAACGTACAGAGTCGTCCAGAGACGAGCAAAGGGCCAAAAGCTAGGGTTTAGGTTTTAGGTTAGATTTTATTTTGTAAATTTTGTAACTGAGAGTGGAGATGCTTTCATGGAGGAAGGAATCATACTTGTACTGAGGTGACATCAGTGTAAGTTTTTATTTTTCCCCATTGTTAATAAAAATCTGCTCGAGGTTGGTTTGTTTTTATTCTTGTTTCATTGTTTCTTTATTCTCGCCTTATCTTTGTTTTTCTAATCTTGTTCTATGTCATTGTTTCTTTCTCTAATGTCTTGCCCACCATGAGATCCATCTGCTTCGAGAATACCTAGCCGAAGAAGGAACCTTGATGGCCTATGGCGATGAACAGGTCTTCATAGTTGCTTTTTATTCCCTAGTTGCTTTTTATTCCATAGTTAAGAAGGCGGACGATCCTATATGCCATGCTTGTACGCCTTCGAAGGAAAGGAAAATCATCGCAACGGTTCAAACGGCAAGCAGACTAAAGAGATAAGTTTTCTTTCCTTTTCTTTTATTTTCTTTTCTTTGTAGATTAAATACAACTCATCTCCATATTCTTTTCTACCACCCATTGTAAATGCCACCATTTAACTAATAAAAATAAAAGCTTTAGAGTATAACTTGCTTAACGCTTCCATCGCAGTCCCTCCTTGAGGATCACGACCCGCATAGCCTTGCTACCGCGGATTAGAACTGAGACCTCGCACGATCTTTTCTTAAATCTAATATTCAGTATTTTGTGTGCAGGAAAAGTTCAATCAAAATTGGCGCCGTTGCCGGGGAGGGACGGTAAGTTATTCTCTAATAAAAAAATATTTTTTTTAACTAATTCTTTATTCTTTTCTGTTTGCAGGTTTGGAGAACAGGAAACAGAAACAGAGCAGCAGCAAGGACATACAGCCACCCAGTGCCTCTGCCCTCGAAGGCAGAGCACCCGGGCTTGCAACTTTGCCGCAGAAACGCGGCAATAGCCGCGGATCTGCGGCAAGAGCAGTGAATTACTGACTCAATTTTCTGCAGGTTGCTACAAATTGCCATATCTATTTTCTGCTCTGTTAACTTTGTTCTGTGATAACCCTGCTTACTGCTAATTAATTCAACAGTAAACTATTTGTTGTTAAATAAAAATTGATTAGACGTTTGCATATTAGGCACGTGTCTTTTCAATTTATTTATTTTTACTGTTGAAGAGTGCTGGAGAAGCAAGGTACGTACGCATTGCATGTAGAATAGGGCTCATCTCTTGGTTGATTTTCTGCTTTGAGTGAATTCTATCTATTTATCTTGTACACTTGCACTAATTCATCTTAAGGGCATAACCCATAAATAAGATAAGGGGGATTTCATCACCCTTCCTTAGCCCAGAAATCATATCCCAAGCACTCACTAACCAAGCCTAACTTAAAAATTAGTAGACGTTGGCCCTAGGGACATCTCGGACTCAATAGGAGATTATCCTAAGGGGGAACAGTGCTGGAAGTTGACTCTTGTCAAATCAGTGTCTAGGAAGGGGATTGAGGGCCGAAAGCCCGAAGTGTGGTGGTTATTTAATTAAGGAACGTCTTTGACGGAAAACCTCCCACCACTCTTGCCCTGACCTGGCTGATTAACTTGTGGTCAAAGTCTGCACCCTACCTCCCGTGGACAGTCTAACCAGTTAGGAGTCGTCTAGGTCTAGGTCTACCCTAACTTAGGTTAGAATTTTTCTTTTTTTTTGTTTGTTTATTTGTTTGATTTGTTGGTGTTGGTGTGATATGGCATATAATAATAATTCCAATTTTAATCCATATTACACACCTAATTCTTTTTCGGATATTACCAACCCGGCATATCATAATTTTGATCAACCTAGTGTGCCGGAATGGTCTTATCCGAATGAATATAACCCACACCCTCCATCTTATGACTATAATTTCCATAATAATTTCAACTCGTCACAGAGTTCATGGGGTTTTGAGTCCCCCGAGTCTAATTCTCAACCAAATTGTCCTCCATATCCATCTAGTCCACATTCTTCCCAAGATTCATACTCAGATCCACCCATTCAGAATAGAAATCCATCTATCTTAGAAATGATGAGTATAAATAAGTCCAAGCAAAAATCACCATCAATCTTAGACATGATGATACGTGAGTCCACTGACTCACAACTTTATCACGATTACCCGTCCTATTTTCAAGTCCAATCAGAACATGATCCACCTATCGACTATGAAGGGATGCTAGCTGCCATGACTGAGGCTAAATTAGCCCATGATCATGACATAGATTTGATGGTTCAATGCTTACGTTCTCACCGTCCGGCTGATTCTGATATCGCTAACCACTCGCTTAGAGCCGACGAACCAAGTTGCTTTGGACAACAAGATTCTAATTCAGTACCATCATGTGAACTTGCCGAAACTCCAATTTTTGATAACTTGGCAAGTTTTTCCTTTCCTGAATTAGAACTTGAGCTTGAATATGATCATGATCTTCCACTTGATGATTCAATTTTATTTCCTGATCCAATAATGACTCCAGTGTCTCCACCTGATTTCACTTTTCCCGAGTCAACATTGGATCCTATTCCAATTCATTATGAAATTGAATCACCCATTTTAGATGATCATATTGAACTTGACCTAGATTCTCACAATCTCTTTACTTCTGAAATTGATTGTACAATTCTGACAGACGATGTTGACCTTAGTTTTGAAGAATTGTATGGCGATGAGCTAGAATTCCTTAATATTGGAAGTAAAGAGATATCATCCATATTAGGTCACATTCCATTGTGGGAAGAAGATTGTGGACTTGAGTTTCAATTTCTTGACTTGGACCCAATTCTTGAACCTAGCCCGACTCCTGAGCCCTTACTTGATTTGAGCATCTTCCCTGAGTCGGTATTCGTTCCCGCACCTATAATGTCCAAGTCAATAATTTCATCCTTTCATACTCCATTTTGGGACAAGGAGGTTGAGACAATTAACTCTGAAATTTATTATGAAATTTGGAAATTCGATAGGGTGGAAATTCTTAAAAATAATTATACATATATTTTAGTGGGTTATGTAAGGAAAATTTCTGGTGGGTTCCACCAAATTATATGTTATCTTGATTGGGCCGCATTTCGTGGACCAATTAGACCACCTCCGGAACCACCACCCTAAGGTAACTTCCGCCTTCCCTTGTTCTGTTTCATGCATATATGCATACATTCATACATTGAGGACAATGCATGAGATAAGTGTGGGGGTGGGCTTTACTAACATACTAACATAGGTAGAAACTAACACCATTGCTAATAAAAAAAAATTGTTATAAAAAGGAAATATTTTGACTTATTTTTTTGAAAGAAATCTAAGTTAGTTTTAAGGATTAGGAAAATCATGATTAGGATTTCTAAAAACTTGGTCAAAATAAATAAATTGTTTAAATTTTAGGTATAGGAGAAAAATTGAATAAATAATTAGTCTTGATTTTTACCTTAATGAAATGTGCATACCTAATGCATATCTAGGATTCTAAGACAAAGACCTTGTGCCTCATAAAAAAAAAATTTAATATCACCAATTAAGCTGGATACATGTGCCTCAAGAAGCATAAGTATTCATGCCTAAAGGTGAGTTCTAAATAAAAATAAAGTCCTTAGTTTTGTGGTCTAGTTCATTCGAATTTGAGTCCGCGGGGTGTTTTCTCACCTGGTGCCCTAAAGCCGATCGGTTTGGGAGCCACCGACTTTAAGTTCGCTACATGGATGGATTAGAAAGCCTAAGAAAACTGAGAAATATTATACATGTATTAACACATCTATTAGTCAATTAGTTAGGTATGAGGGCCTCAAGAAGCCTTGATACTTATACGAAAGAAAATTAGATGAGTTATACATGCAAAAAAAAAAATTGTATTAACACATCTAATAGTCAATTAGTTAGGTATGAGGGCCTCAAGAAGCCTTGATACTTACACGAAAGAAAATTAGATGATGTTATAAAAATAATAAAGAGGCATGAGAGTCCAAGTTAAGGAATTGCTAGTAAAAACATAAGGATGCATATGATTTTTGGTAACGAAAAAGACTATATTAGAAATTCAATTTTAATTCTTACCTAAAATGGAAAACAATTAACTTTATTAGGACTAAGTTTAAAGAATGAATAAAAATGATGATCCTAAAACTTATAGACTACTTAGTCTCTTCAATAATAATTCAAATATTTTCCTTTTTATGGATTTTGTGGGTGCAATCCGCTGAAAACCCTCACGAGACAACACTCGTCCTCTAGGGTAACCTAGAGGTTTAACGGCTTGTTGCACGTGCTAAGTGCAATCGTGATTCCTACGAAAGTGAGTTAGGTTAGATTAAATTTTCATTTTTTTTTTGTTTTTACTCGAGGACGAGCAAAAAGATAAGTGTGGGGGTGTGATTGGTAGTGAAAAGTGCATTTTTATCATCATATTTACCATCACATTTTCATATTTATTCATTTAATTCTGCACATTTATTAATAATTTGTAATTTATTGTGTGCAGGCCTCGAATTATTATGTTTATAATAAATAAAGCCTAATGAAGCCCAAAAGCCCATATTTGAAGCCCAAGAGTCAAAGTGCAAATATCAGATAGTCAAAGTGCAATTATACAAGGGCTAAATTTGCAATTTTTAAAGATGAGGGAAGGATAGAATTCTACCCAACCCTAAACTCTTGCAGGATGTGCATAAAAGCCAAAGATGAGAAGGAAATTCGTTTAAAAGAGATTGGGAGAATACAAAGTCTAGATAACTTGATTTCCAAGTTATATCCATATCCCAATATTTAGAGTCAGGATCGAACTTCCAGAAGCAAAAGCCCACATGGACGGACCAGACGAAGCCACGCGCCAAAGCGCGTGGCCAGAAGCCACAAAAGTGCCGCGGAACCGCGGCAAAACCGCGGCAATCTAGTTGATCCAGAATCCCAGATTTCGTGGGCAAGTTCATCCAGGACTCCTCAGCCTTCTGCACCTATAAATATCTCCTGCAGTGCAACGTACAGAGTCGTCCAGAGGCGAGCAAAGGGCCAAAAGCTAGGGTTTAGGTTTTAGGTTAGATTTTATTTTGTAAATTTTGTAACTGAGAGTGGAGATGCTTTCATGGAGGAAGGAATCATACTTGTACTGAGGTGACATCGGTGTAAGTTTTTATTTTTCCCCCATTGTTAATAAAAATCTGCTCGAGGTGGTTTGTTTTTATTCTTGTTTCATTGTTTCTTTATTCTCGCCTTATCTTTGTTTTTCTAATCTTGTTCTATGTCATTGTTTCTTTCTCTAATGTCTTGCCCACCATGAGATCCATCTGCTTCGAGAATACCTAGCCGAAGAAGGAACCTTGATGGCCTATGGCGATGAACAGGTCTTCATAGTTGCTTTTTATTCCCTAGTTGCTTTTTATTCCATAGTTAAGAAGGCGGACGATCCTATATGCCATGCTTGTACGCCTTCGAAGGAAAGGAAAATCATCGCAACGGTTCAAACGGCAAGCAGACTAAAGAGATAAGTTTTCTTTCCTTTCTTTTATTTTCTTTTCTTTGTAGATTAAATACAACTCATCTCCATATTCTTTTCTACCACCCATTGTAAATACCACCATTTAACTAATAAAAATAAAGCTTTAGAGTATAACTTGCTTAACGCTTCCATCGCAGTCCCTCCTTGAGGATCACGACCCGCATAGCCTTGCTACCGCGGATTAGAACTGAGACCTCGCACGATCTTTTCTTAAATCTAATATTCAGTATTTTGTGTGCAGGAAAAATCAGTCAACACAGATCTGCTAATAATAAATTGAAGAAAGATTTATCTTTCGAATTTGAGACGAAAGATCTGGATGAAGCAAAGAGCATGGAGATTGAGCGAGACTGAAAGAGTGGCAAGGTTAGCTTGACAAAGAAGGGTATTTAAAGAAGGTATTTCAGAAGTTCAACATCACCTAAGATACAAAGTCTGTAAGTATACCATTTGCTTCTCATTTTAGGTTAAAAGCTACTATGTCTCCTATTACTGTTGAAGAGTGTGAGTACATGACTCAAGTGCCCTATGCTAGCATAGTTGGCAGTTTAATGTATGCAATGGTGTGGATAAGACCCGACTTGTCTGTCTCAATGGTTAGCAGATAAATGCATGATTCTGGGAGGGATCATTGGGAGGTAGTGATGTATATACTATGGTACATAAAAGGTAAGAAGAAGTGTACTGGATATGTTGATTCTGACTACGCAGGAGACCTTGACAAATGCCGGTCCGCAACAGGATATGTGTTTACATTATCCCAAGCACCGATCAGCTGGCGCTCTACTCTACAGTCTACTGTCACATTGTCTACTATAGAGATCGAGTATGTGGCCATGACAGAAGCTATGAAGGAGGCAATTTGGCTTCAAGGGTTGCTTGACGACTTGGGGATTGATCAGGATCTGTTGAAGATCAATTGTGATAGCATGAGTGCTATCTATTTGGCAACGAATCTGGTATATCATGCAAGGATGAAGCACATTGATGTCAGGTTTCACTTTATTTGGGAAATTCTTGATGAAGGTGACATCAAGTTACAGAAAATTCACACGAAGGAGATCCTGCTGATAAACTTATCAAGGTTGTTTCAGAAGTGAAGTTGCACATTATAAAGAATTACTCCATATCCTGCCAGTTGTGTGATCTCAATGGAGCTCGTTTGGATGAACTATGTGTAGCTTGATCCCTTGAGCATGGGTACATAGGCAACTATAATGGGGCAGCCAATTGGAGTCGACATGGTGCTATGTTGTATTCAGCTCATATTTAAGAAATCTTCACCGAGGTGTAGAATTGTGAGGAGAGATGGTAAAATCTTATTGGTTTTGTTTAAGGTTAGTCAAACATTGATGCAATCAATGGTGTCAAATACGGCAGCATGTCGGTCGTATCGAAGTTGGATTGCACAAGAGGAACCAAGCCTAGTCGACTACGGTAATGGTCTAGTCGACTAATGATACAAATAGAGAGTTAAAAAATATGTTTCATTACAGATTAGTCGACTTGGTCAAATACCTAGTGGACTATTTGCTTCTATTAGTCGACTAGGGTATTGGCCTAATAGATTAATATAGCTGCAGCGACCAAATTTTTAAATCTGATTTTGAATTCATTTCTGATCCGAATTAGGTGTCTTTAGTTTTCTTTCTTCATGGTTTCTTTGGCTATATAAGGAGGGATAGTGTCTCCAATATTTGTAAGCTATAATTGATCAATTCAATAAGAACTCCCTCCACTTGCCTCTAGAACGTAAGTAAATTGTCGAACCTCGTTAAATCTTGTGTTCTCTCTTTCTTTTCTTTGTTTAAATTATTCGTGTGATTGATTGGGTATTCTCTGGTGGCCATCTTCTCTGTTGCATGGATTCCTAACATCTCAAACTTAATTTATTTTTTCAATAATATTCTAAAATACTACTAGTATTATATATAGAAACTTATATATCACAAATAAATAAATACTATAAGTATTATATGCAGAAACTTATATATAAAAATATATATAATTAAAGTAATTATCATTTTGGTACCACTTCACTATTGGCCTTTATTTATTTATTTTAAATTTAATTTGTGCAAAATATTAATTAATTATATTGAAAAGTCTGATAATAAATAACTTTTAACAAAAAGGCAAGAGAATGAATAATTTCTAGAATCAAATATTAATTTCTGATTAATAATAATATTAACTTTTAATTGGATTATAAAAAGAGAAAAATAAAGTTTCATGTTTTATGAATGCTACTGTTAAACTTGAACAAAATTACTCTATGCAATTTTCTGTATGTTAAGAATTTCAATTCATTATACCATTTTTTGAAAATTCAGAATTTCATTCTATTTTTTAATTCACTGGTTGGTTGTAGCATGGGAGAATAGTTGAAGTTCATGATAGTTTTTCAATTATTAACCCCCACAATATTTTATATAAATTTTATGACATCAACATCTGGTCCTCTTGACTCATGTGGTTCATAGAAAATTTAAATGCATATACATCTTATTTTTAATATTATATTGAATGCAATATTTATAATCTTTAACCATAAGAAATAATCGGGATCATAAAAAAAGTTATTAGAAAAAGTTTTGAACCAAATATTTCTTCCCATCTTATTTCTATTATTTTAAAGAAAATATATTAAATATATTTTGGTTGAATACATTTTAGGTTGCACTTTTTTCAATCAAACTAGATAATTACTATAATAATATTTTGTTGGATGCCTTATTACCTCCACAACAACTCATTTGCACTTACCCAAAATGCATTGATTTGTTAATAATAAAATATTGAGATATCTGATATGCATTAATAGATATTGTAATAATAGATATTGTAATATTAATAGGAAAAATTATTTTAGATATCCGAGATATATCTGAATATATCTGAAAGCATATTAGTTTTAAACATGTTATTACGTAATGTGATAAATTTTTTAAAAACTACAACCTGATGTAAATTTTTAAACCTTTTATTTTCTCTAAAAATAATTTTTTTATATAACACATCTTCTCTGCTGGATTAACCATAATCTTTTGTATTTGATTCATTTTTTCTAATATAGAAGCAGTTTTTTTTATAAAAATTAATTGATTAATAAGAGTTTCTAGCTAGAATGCTCATGTTCCCATCATTTTCTATTAAAGTAAAATAAGTATATGCATGAAAACTCATATCCACTCCATAACCTAACAGAATGTATCATAACTAGTAGCAATAAATGATATTAACAAATAAATGAGGCCTTACTCATTGATAAAAGTATGAGAGAGGATTGTGGGGGTTTCATATTCAAGTCCTGCCACAGTCTAATTTTGATAATGTTATATGAGATCAAAACAAAAAATTATGAGAATATATTTAGAACAAAGAATAAAGTGAACTACACAAACTTCTAATAAAATTCAAACTGTTTATACTTTGATAATTCTTTTTATAAGTCCTTCTAGAAACAAGAAAAATATTGAAGATTATAAAAAAAAATGCACAAGTTTTAAACGTACTATTGCCACTCTCTTATAAGTCACATATTTTAATTCTTAAAATCTTGTAATGGAGTAATCATATATAATTAATTCGTATGATATATAATAAATTTGAAAATGAGAAAGCATTTTTTTAAGTTGAGATCTCTTGTAACCTTACAGAACGTGGCTTAACAATATATAACAATAAACAAGTTATATTCGAAAATAATATTAATTATTTATTTCAAATTTTTTACTTCTGATGAAGTATTTCAATATGATCAAAATAAACAAAATTTTATCACTCATGGGATATAGGAGAGGGATAGCATGTCCATTATGCATCATCTTACTATCGCATAAATAATATTATTTGTATTCTACATCTATTAGCTTATTCGTCACTACTTCTTTTATTTTAAAGTTTTCTCAATTAAGTCAAAATAATTAATTATTTTATATTAACCTGCGCGAAATAGATAATGGAGATAAATGACGGATAATAAAAAATATCCAGAAAAAACTTGTAAAATAAAAATTTATTGAATTAATAATGTTTAAATATTAATATTTTATCACTATATTATTAAATTTGAATACGAATAGCAACTAATGAAAAATTGTTATGTTTTTTCTTTTTACAAGGACTAACATCATTAAAATTATCTTCACAGAATTTAATTCGAAATGAAAAGTTTAGTTATCTAGGCACATCTTGGTAAGTTATATAAAAATTAGAACTTTCACGATCATTTATGATAATAATTGTATAAGTTTAGTGAGAAAATAAAAAATTTTACCATAATATTTTCCAAAGATGCTCGTATAATTGAATTAGAAATTATATTAATGCTTTTGATTGTTATTCACTTTGTCTCATTGATGATATAATAATTTAAAATTTATCTAATATTATTTTAAATATTAAATTTAATGTAGAACTTATGCTTCCATTTAGTACAAAAAATTAAATATATGAATACTACTCATTTTCTTTCGTGGTTTTAGTTTCATATTTTAATTTTTTTACTTTTTATCTCTAATTTTATCTGTATTTAAATTCTTATCTGACTGACACGGGTTTAAGTGTGACAATATTTTTACCTCAATTCTTACTTCTAAGAGAAAAACTCATATAAACTTGGTAAATTAATATTCGCTCTGTTCTTTTCTGAATGCACCCTTATTAGAAGTTAGTATGTATACCAATAATGTAAAAGAGAGCATAATAGAAATAAATTTATAAGAAAGCATAAAGAGAGCTACATGATGTATTAGGGATATCAAAGAATATATAATTACGCTAGCTCTTTTAATCATTTTGACACAAAAATAAGTGAAATAATGCACATTTTTAAGCACATATTACTATAACACATATAAATATTTGCATAATTTCTAACTTCAATGTAAAAGAGTAATGGTAATTAATTATTATAGACAAAATATAAAACTGAAAATTACCTAGGGGGTGAATAGGTGATGGCTATACTTAATGGCAAATAATGTGGAATTAAAAATAAATTAGCAATAAGCAATAACAATTAGATAAACCTTGCAAAAGAGTAAGCAATATAAGTATAAGAAAAGAGAGAGAGTAGAGTTTAGAGAGATATTAGGCAATCGCAAACACAAGGATATGTTTCGAGATTCGAGCCACTATTCTACGTCCCCGCCTTCAACACGATGAAGGATTTTCACTATGACTGATCCCACTGGATCATCAATCAGTTACAAGTTCTCATAGAACTCTTCGGACACACTTGTCCTCTCTCACGATTCTGCAATACCAACTTGGAGCTCACTAGCTCGCTCGAGGCCGCAACCTT
Source organism: Agave tequilana (assembly GCA_038442645.1). Classification (NCBI taxonomy): domain Eukaryota; kingdom Viridiplantae; phylum Streptophyta; class Magnoliopsida; order Asparagales; family Asparagaceae; genus Agave; species Agave tequilana. The sequence continues at coordinate 62,852 of JAVJIF010008097.1, forward strand.
TATAACTTCTCAATCGAAGAAAATTGGTGATCAACACTTGACCACAAAGATAGCTCACAAGCACAACCCTGCAACCAAGATGAGGAAGTGAAACACTTGGAATAGTGTAGTGCAAATAGCAAATAGAGAAGTAGAGGAAAGACTCAAGCTAAAACACCAAAACTTTGGAAATAGGTGGCTCAAGAGAAAATCTTTTGCAAAGAGGCTAAACTATGAAAAACTTTGATCTAAGACTTAGAAATCTTTTGTCAAGTTGTTTCATAGTCCCACTATTTATAGGAAAAGAAAAGTAGGGTAGAAAACTCAATAGTTCTGTTAGGATAAGACCCAACAAAAGACAAAATTGAATCTAGCCATTGGGAGCCAACTAAGCAGAAATTTCTGTTGTCGGTCGACCGACCGATCGACCACCAAGGGTCGGATTTCTGACCGTTGGAAAAAGTGATCGACCGGATAGTCGACATTGGTTCCCAAACAGAGAGTGAACTCTCTTTCAGTCAACCGGGCCGGTCCACTGGACCAAACAGAGAGCACTGCTCTTACAGCCGGTCGACTGGACCGGTTGACTGAAGTGCACGTTTGCACTTGGTGCATGTCGGTCGACCACCCGATCGACCGACAGAGCAGTTTTGCTCTGCCAACGGTCGACCGCCCAGTCGACCGGCTGAGGGCCAAAACCTATTTTGAAAATCTTTTTGAAACCAATTTTTTCAAACAAATTTTCTTTTGATAAGCAAACACAAAATAGAGTTCTAGGGATTTGAAGAGCTAGAGTGTGATCATGGTGTTGGCCCAAAGGCCTATCACTCTAGTTTTGATGATGATCAACTCATGTAGTTATAATACTAATGATCTTGTGTTTAATTATTTTCAGATTTATGATCAAGATCTTAGTTGGTGCTTAGCTTCAATAAAGGATTTAAAGTCAAGTTTTGGAGCTAGCACAGTTTGATTCAAGAGCCTATGCATCAAAACCACATCAAGTACTCAAGAGGAGTCTAGCTCGTTGGATCATGTTTGGACCAAGTCAAGAAGAAGGAGAAGACTTCAAGTGAAGACTTCAAGATCAAGACTTGAGTCTAGATTATTTTTTATTAAGATTTTATTTTTAGATAAAATGTAAAGGATAGAATAGTTAGTGGATTGCTCAAGTATGACATATACACAAACACTCTTGATTTAGTTGTGTTTTCATGAAAGAATGTTTATTTTGGAAAAATACCGTTTTGCTTTTTGGAATTCAAAGTATACATGTTTTAACCAAAATCATATTTTAGTCAAAAACATATATATTTCATCATGTATGTGTAGTGGATCATATCCATACACTCTATGCTTTAAAAGTTGTTTAAATATCTTGTTTTTGTATTTGGTGAAGTTTTGGAAAAATAAGTTTTGGAAAAAACAATTTTGAAAAATACAGTTTTTGTTTTTAGTCAAAATTTCTAAGTTACAAAAATAGTTCAAAATATTTGAAACATGGTTTGATTTTTCTCAAACATGCTTGTATATTAAAATATAATATTGAAACTATTTTTGTAGATTTTTAGAGATTTTATGGGATTTTATTTAAATCAAAAAGCCAAGTTTTTATGTCCCAGAATCCCTGTTTCTGGCTTCTGCTGGTCGACCGAGCCGGTCGACCGAGCTAGGAGTCGGTCGACCGACATGCACAGAATGTGCGCACCAGTCTGGCTGGAGGGCCGGTCGACCGACAACCATCAGGCTGAAAAATTGCCCCAACGGCTAGTTTTTCTAGCCCATATAAAGGGGGGCTTTGTGGGCAATGTAAGAAATTAAAACTATCATGCGGATTAAATTACCATGGATCTAGAATCAAAGCATCTCAAGGATTGAATACATAATTCAATAATACACATAAATCCATACCTGAAGCCATTGAATGATTGAGGAAGGTAGATGGATGAAGATCTTGATCCTTCTCTTTAATCCTTGCAAAACCTTAATGTAAACCCTTCTTCTCTCTGTCTCCTTTTCCTTGCACAAACCCTAACAATAATGATGGTTCTTCTCCAAATGAAAGAGAGTGGGCTGTTTTCTTTTCAGGAGGAGAGATGAGGGTCAACAATTGCAAATTAATCTCTTGTGATAAAATCACCCATCATGGTCCCTTAATACCACAAAGATTATTTAATAACTTTATACAATTGTAACTTTAATTTGGGCACACATAATATCAGTTAACTTTAATTAGGAATCCAATTAATTAACCAAGGGTAGTGGGCCACCTTAATGTGAGATTAACATTCTCCCACTTGGACCACTAGCCGATTAGGTTAAAACTTTAGAAAACAAATAAAAGAAAAGACTCATTTTAAAAACATTTTGACTCTATTGGATTCCATACTGAAAAACTTTGACACGTGATCACGAATTTTAAAAACAACAACTGATAAGCCCAAATAATGAAATACTGTAATACTGCAATTAGCTTGGACTATCAATGTGAGTCATAGCGGTTATACAACATCTATGTCATACTCCCTTCTACGTACCACAATATTGATAACCCTTACTAATTGAGTCCATAACCAAAATGACCCCTGTAATTGTCTTGTTAAGACATTTCCTGTTTAACAAACATCCATACATAATATGTGCACACATAATTGGATAACAGGAAACACAGAAACAAACTTTTATTGTGCATATTGTCAATTACACAAGTACCAAAACATACATTTACAGATTGCTCAAAAGACCCATTCTAATAACATGTTCCTTGAATGTCTTAGGAGGCAATCCTTTGGTCATTGGATCAGCAACCATTAAAGTGGTACTTATACTTTCAATTGACACCTTCTGTTTCTGAACTCTTTCTCTAACCACCAAGTACTTAAGTTCCATGTGTCTGGAACCATTAGAGTACTTTCCATTCTTAGAGAAGAAAACGGCTGCTGTATTATCACAAAATATCTTCAGCGGCCTGGCAATAGAATCAACTACACCAAGTGCTGAGATAAAATTCTTTAACCATAATGCATGATTCGTGGCCTCAAAACATGCTATGAACTCAGCCTCCATCGTGGATGAAGCAGTGATAGACTGCTTTACACTCTTCCACGAGATTGCCCCACCTGCTAGCAAGAAAATAAAGCCTGAGGTAGACTTCCTGCTATCTGGGCAACCAGCAAAATCTGAGTCCGAATAGCCGATCACTTCCAACTGATCTGATCTCCTATATGTGAGCATATGGTCCTTCGTCCCTTGAAGATACCGCATTACCTTCTTAGCTAATTTCCAGTGCTCCATTCCTGGATTGCTCTGGTATCTTCCTAACATCCCAACAGCAAAACTGATATCTGGCCTGGTACAAGTGTGTGCATACATCAAGCTCCCAACAGCTGATGCATATGGAACTTTCTGCATTTGACCCTTTTCTAAGTCATTTCTAGGACACTGGCTCCCACTTAATTTGTCACCCTTCATAATGGGTGCACAACTGGCTGAACACAATTCCATATGAAATCTTTCCAAGACTCGATTGATATAACCTTTCTGAGACAGTCCTAGCAATCCTCGAGATCTATCCCTGAAGATCTCTATGCCAATGACATAAGCTGCCTCACCCATATCAACCATCTGAAAGTTCTTGGTAAGATAGCTTTTAGTTTCATGCAGCAGACCAATATCACTACTGGCTAACAAGATATCATCCACATACAGAACCAAAAATATAAACTTGCTCCCACTGATCTTTAGATATATACACTGATCAACAGTGTTTTCTGTAAATCCAAAAGAGGTAATGGTATCATTAAACTTTATATACCATTGCCTGGAAGCTTGTTTAAGTCCGTATATGGATTTCTTTAATTTGCAAGCCAAGTGTTCTTTTCCTTACTTTGCGAACCCTTCAGGTTGCTCCATGTAAATTTCCTCATCCAAATCTCCATTTAGAAAAGCTGTTTTCACATCCATTTGATGTAACTCCAAATCATAATGAGCTACAAGGGCCATAATGATTCTAAGAGAGTTCTTCTTTGATACTGGAGAGAAGGTTTCTCTATAATCAATGCCTTCCTTCTGAGTGAAACCTTTAGCCACAAGTCTGGCCTTATATCGTTCGATATTGCCTTGGGAGTCGCGCTTGGTCTTAAAGACCCATTTACACCCGACTTTCTTACAGTTATTAGGCAATTCGACGAGATCCCCGACTTGGTTTTGGTCCATAGATTTCAACTCTTCATTCATAGCATCAATCCATTTACTAGAATCATTGCTTTCTATGGCTTGTGAAAATGAAACTGGATCTTTATTAATCCCAATATCAAAATCAGACTCCTGTAGATATACCACATAATCATCTGAAATGGCAGATCTTCTTTCCCTTTGAGATCTCCTCAAAGCTGCCGGTTGTGGTGGTTCTACAATATTTTCAATGGCGATATCCTCATGAAGTGGTGAACCAATATCAATATGTTGTTCTGTTATCTCAGCTTGATGATCAAGCTGAGGGACAACAATTTCTCTTGAAGGAAGGGGTATTGGGATATTCACCCTTATCACTTCAAGATCTAGCTTTCTTGGTTCATTACTCCCACTAAATTCACCATTCTCAAGGAATCTGGCATTACCAGTTTCAACAATTCTTGTACTATGGTTAGGGCAATAAAATTTGTACCCCTTAGACTTATTTGGATAACCAATGAAATATCCAGATATTGTCCTTGAGTCTAATTTCTTTTCTTGTGGATTATATATTCTAGCCTCTGTTGGACAACCCCAAACATGTAAATGTCTTAAACTAGGTTTCCTACCAGTCCACAACTCGAAAGGAGTTGTTGGGACTGCCTTACTAGGAACTCTGTTCAAGATATACATAGCAGTCTTTAAGGCTTCATTCCACAATGAATTAGGTACATTAGAGAAGCTCATCATGCTCCTAGCCATATCCATAAGTGTTCGGTTTCGCCTTTCAGCAACTCCATTCTGCTAAGGCGTACCTGGCATTGTGTATTGAGCACAAATACCATGCTTTTCTAGAAATTTGACAAATGGACCAGGATGTTGTCCTGACTCATCATATCTACCATAAAATTCACCACCTCGATCTGATCTTATGATTTTAACTTTTCTATCTAATTGTCTCTCGACTTCTGTAATGAACACCTCAAGGATGTCAACAGCCTGAGACTTTTCATGAATTAGATATACATAACCATAACGTGACAGATCATCTATAAAGGTAATGAAGTATCTCTCTCCCGTAAAACATGGAATGGAGAGTGGTCCGCAAATATCTGTATGAATTATCTCAAGAAGCTCTTTACTTCTTGTGGCACCTTTCTTAGTGTGTTTGGTTTGCTTTCCTTTTATGCAATCCACACACACATCAAAATCAGTGAAGTCTAGGTTATCCAAAATCCCATTCTTCACTAATCTTATAATTCTATCCCTGGAGATATGCCCCAGTCGTCTATGCCACAAGATAGAGGATTTTTCATTTATTAAGCCACGTTTAATACCAACATTCGAATGCAGAGATAAAAGAGATTGTGCAAACTCATCATTCAATGAAATTTTATATAAACCATCACATAAAATTTCATGTCCAACCGACATTGAATTATACATTAAACTGAGTTTTCCACAACTGAATAAAACAGAATATCCAACAACATCTAATTTGGATAATGACATTAAGTTCCTAGAAATCGAAGGTACATAAAAAGTGTCCTCAAGATCCATCTGATGACCCGTCTCTAAGAGTAGTCGATAAGTTCCAACATTCTCGACCTCCACTTTGAGACGGTTCCCCATAAAGATGAATCTCTCACTTTCCTTCGGTTTCCTGGTGGTAAGGAATCCCTGCATTGAATTAGTTATGTGAGTTGTGGCTCCAGAGTCAATCCACCAAGTATTAGAAGAAACTTCAGCAAGATTTGATTCATAACATAAAAGAAAGATTTATACCTTTCTTTTCGAACCAAGCCTTCCTCTTGTTGCAGTCCTTCTTCACATGTCCTTTTCTGCCACAGAAGTAGCATTTGATAGTGAAAACCTTTCCATGACCCTGGCTACTTTCCCCATGGTCATTCCCTTTCTTTGGTGGAAACCTCTTACCTCTTCCATATTTACCCTTCTTATGGATAGCTCCTGAAGTTACTGCCAACACTGAGTGATGCCCTTCTTGCCTCAGTCTCACTTCCTCTTGTACACACATACCAGTTAGCTCATTCAGATTCCACTTATCCTTATGTGTATTATAATGAATCTTGAATGCTCCGAACTGAGGAGGAAGTGAGTTGAGGATGAACTGTACCAAGAAGGATTCATCCACTTTCATTCCCAGTGATCCTAACTTCGCAGCCTTATCAGTCATATTAAGAATGTGTTGTTGAACTCCTCTATTACCATCATATTTCATGGTAGTAAGTTCAGCCATAAGGGTGCCAGTTAATGACTTATCTGCAGACTTAAATCGGTCTTTAACAGCAGTTAAAAGTTCAGATGCATTAGTAGTATGAGGGAGTGAAGTCTTGATGTTATTGGCAATGGTCATCTTGATGAACATGAGACTGAGTCTATTCGACCTTTCCCAGGCTTTGGCATGGCTAACCTGGTCTGCTGTGCTTTCATCAGTCACTTCATCAGGTTTCTCTACTAAAAGAGCCATGTCTAGGTCCAGTACACCCAGTGTGAATTGGACATGTTCAAACCATTCATTGAAGTTTGTACCATCCAGGCTGGAATGCTAGTTGCATGGGAGTGAAGGAAGTGGGAACGTTCACTGAAACAAAATAGGACATAGCTCACATTAAGGCCTCGAATCAATACAAAATCTTAAATTTAATGAACATGAACTATTGATATCACTTTGATTCCTCCTTTGGACGAAACCTAAGCATATCTAGTGTTCACTCTTTAGGTGAGAACTTTTATCACCTATGTAGGTCTAATATAATTTATGTCACTTAGATAGTAAGTCATGTTACCTTTGGGTATCCAATTCTACACCACTAAGTTACATAAATTACACTACCCTATCCGGTTCATAATTATATAAAGAGACTTTCCTTTGGGCCAGTCCCAATCTCCTAACTAGAACCGCCATCGAGAATATTATTGTCTTTAATGTCACCCTCAATGACAAGTCTTTTATGTAGTTGTATATTCATAAGGCTTACTAATATAGGTCACTTTGGCAACTACTAAATAATAAACCGTATGAATACAAAACTAACCAATAATATTCTCTAACCTTTTATTTGAGTAATTCCATAATACTCCAATTCATCACTTGACCAACATCAATCAATATTAACACAATAACTTAAATGTGTAACATACATTCATGATTGAAATTAGACCCACATTAGTCGACTGGTCAAGGAACTACTAGTCGACTTGGAACAGGATAAGTCGACTATAGTGAAAGTTCCAGTCGACTAGGGTCAAGTCAAGTCGACTTAGGGTCAAGTCAAGTCGACTAACTATTATCAAGTCTAGTCGACTAGGTCAAAGTAATAAGTCAACTATACTTATTATTAGTCGACTACTCAAAAATTAAGTCGACTCCTGAAGTCAACAGAGAGCTCTCAACTTTCGGGTCACTCTGTTAGTCGACTTGGGCAAGAGGATTAGTCGACTATACCCTAATTAGTCGACTACTCAAAATATCAAGTCGACTCCTGTACCGAAACAGAGAGCTCTCAACTTTCTGAAAAAAGGACTTAGTCGACTAGTGTCGGGCTAGTCGACTAATAGTCGACGAAGCAGTTATCAAAAACAGTTCCTGCTTAATCGACTGAAGCCAAAATTAGGGAAAATTAGGGTTTCTAATTCCTGAATTTTGATCCCAATTAATTGCATAATTAGAGGAATATGAACAGAATATTAGGGTACAATTTAATCCTCTTAAAATTCTACAATTAAATGATCAAAAATTGATTTTGTACTGATAATCAAAAAACCTAATTACCCATAATTCATAATCTGAGATGTATTGATTCTAAAACACGGCTCTGATACCAAATGTAAGAAATTAAAACTATCATGCGGATTAAATTACCATGGATCTAGAATCAAAGTATCTCAAGGATTGAATACACATAATTCAATAATACACATAAATCCATACCTGAAGCCATTGAATGATTGAGGAAGGTAGATGGATGAAGATCTTGATCCTTCTCTTTAATCCTTGCAAAATCTTAATGTAAACCCTTCTTCTCTCTGTCTCCTTTTCCTTGCACAAACCCTAACAATAATGATGGTTCTTCTCCAAATGAAAGAGAGTGGGCTGTTTTCTTTTCAGGAGGAGAGATGAGGGTCAACAATTGCAAATTAATCTCTTGTGATAAAACCACCCATCATGGTCCCTCAATACCACAAAGATTATTTAATAACTTTATACAATTGTAACTTTAATTTTGGGCACACATAATATCAGTTAACTTTAATTAAGAATCCAATTAATTAACCAAGGGTAGTGGGCCACCTTAATGTGAGATTAACATGTTTTAGAAGAAGTTTTCAAGTGGGTTTTGCACCAGTTTTTCCTACTCTATTAAGAGGTTTTCTCTATTTGTTTGAGAGTTAATATTTCCAATTAAAAGGAGAGTTTATCAAGAGTGTTTTCAAAGTGATTTCTTGAGTTTTCCGCCACCATTTCTACCCTAGTTTTCTCACACAAACGCTTGAGCTATCCACTGATGTATTCATCCTATAGGAGTGTTATTGTGAGATTGTTTTTAGGTGATCAAGGTATTGTGATCACCAAAGACTTCATCTTTGCTTTGAGGAGGCGGACATGTGTGTTCGCGTTGTTTCGAGTTCGTGTGTGAACTCTTTGTTTGAGGTGCGGCCTCGGCGAGCTAGTGGGCTTGCGGTGTGTTCTTGCGGGAACAAGAGAGGGACTAGAGAGTCCAAAGAGCTTGTAGTTATTGTGGCACCAAGTGATCCGGTGGGATCGATTTTAGTGGAAATCCTTCATAGTGTTGAAGGCGGGGACGTAGAGCAAGTGTGCTCGAACCTCGAAACAAATATCTCGTGTTTGCGATTGCTCTCTCTATCTCCTCCTGTGTTATATCTTGCATGTTTATATAGCCTTCATATTTATATGCTTGATATATATTGTGTGCTTATTGTTATATACTTGAGATCTGTTTGCTAACACTTGTATTCAACCAAGAGAGCCAACGAGGCACTCAACTCTTATTTAGAGGAATCTGAGGAGTTAGTTCAGAGCCCTTCACGAGGAATCCGGCTACCACCTTGTATTATACTTGGTGTTTAGTTTAAAGAGTTTTTGTAGTTTGCATTAATAAGTTTTAATTTCGTATTAATTGACCATTAGATTAGCTAGTCACCTATTCACCCCCTCTAGGTGATTACAGTTGGTATCAGAGCCAAGTGCTCTGATTTGGGTCTTACAATCTAGAGTTAAAGATCCTCATTTTATAGCTGATCATAATATTTGTACACACACTATGGATTTCCTGTCACCTCCCACTTTTGACATTCTTAACATCCAAACATGGAAGGTTAAGATGTCTATGTACCTCAAAGGCCTACGTATTCATGTTTATCTTGCTACCACTAAAGATTCATATGTTAATAATAGCAAGTATATTGAGGCTAACTCAAAAGCCATTCATGCCTTGAAGAGTACCCTAAACAATGATTATTTATGTAAGGTTGCTAACAGTTACTCGGCTTTTGTAGTTTGGAACACCATCATCTCCTTGGTGAACAAGAACAATACTATGTGGGGAGCGACTCGGATGCTGGAAGTGACGCTTCCAATATATGCTACATGGTCCAAGGGGATAACCCCCTTGAGGTAACTACCGAATCCGAGGTAGATGAAGATGCTGATATGTCTTATGATGAACTTGAATCATTTTGTCAACAACTTCTTGAAAATATGAATTGCTTAAAAAGGATAAAAAGAAAATGAAAAACAAATTTGATGCCATGTTAAATGAAAAAGATTCTTTATAAGAGAATTTGAAAATGTTTCAAAAGAAAATGAAAGCTTGAAAAATGAAAATATTTCCTTGCTTTCTAAATTGAATGATTTGTGAGAAGGAAATAATGCTTTGAAAAATAAAATTGTTTTGGTGGAAAAACAAAAGAAGTTACTTTGCATGAAAACACTTCCTTGAAAAGAAAATTTGTTGAAAAGGAAAAGAAACTGTTTCTAAAAAGAATAAGAAAAATGATTCTCATTTTCACCATGCTTTACATGCTATCATTGATAAAAATGAAGTTAAATTTTTGAAAAATAGAATTGATAGTTTAAACTCAACTTTGAGCAAATGTGCTTTTAACCATTCTAGATTGGATTCTTTGTTTTCAAAGAAACAAACGCCATATAATCATGCACATCACTCTCATCATGCATATGTACATTTTGCACGCCACGATCACACTCATACATATATGCATCCTAGAGTGTACAAGTGTACACATTGTGGCCGCAAAGGCCATTTAGCAAAATTTTGTTATGATAAGATAAATGCATTAAATTTTGCTAACAAAAATGTTTGGGTTCCTTACAAAGCTAACCCACAAGGACCCTAAAGAAAATGGGTACCAAAATCCCCACCTTTTGTATTTGATGTAGGTGCGGGCTCTCACAAAACGTGAGAGGGATGATGCCTTGATGGTGGATGCACATGGACATGATGGACACACTGTTGACACTTAAAAAAGACAAGATTCTTATTGGTCCGAATAATGTCTAAACTTGTTGACATTTACAAAAGACGAGTGACAGACAAGCTGACGACCAGTTTTCACCCATCTCCGAGGGACAAGGAAGCAACTTGGACTTCACTGATCCAGCAAGCAGATAGTGAGCCTGGATTGTCTCTAAATAGACCTCAGCAGGTCTAAGATGCTAGCACTTAGCATCACATGAGCCCAAAGGGATAGCCTCGCCTGAGAGGCTAAGATCATCCAACTTCGCCTTGAAGCCATTCAAAGTTCCGTCAGGAAGCTAACTTGTAGCTTCGCTTGAACTGCTGAAGCGCAACTCCGCAGAGAGAGTTAGCTCCGCCTGAAGCCGCACGCAGCTGCGGAGAAGGGTATGCGGTAGCTTCGCCACACACGATACCTAGCTCCGAACAGCTTTCTTCTGACTTCGCCAGATATTTCTTCTAGCTCCGCTGTGAGCTCAAAGCGGGCAGCGCTGCTGCAGATCTGCTATGGTCAACCTTTGACCAATCAAATCTCCAGACGAGATCAAATCTAATCCAATCAAGATCAAATCTGAGATCAAATTTGGCAGTTGATTGCCACAATCTCTTGATTCTCCTAAAATGAGTAAGAGGATCAGGAGAGATCTTTCAACTATATGGAAAGAATCAAAACAGATCAGGAGGATCAACCAACCTGCCATTTCTAGCTTCGCTGAAGCTGATCTTAGCCTCGCAGCAAGGCTACTTTTCAGATTTAAATAGATATCTGTTTTCATATTTTCGAGGGATAATTATACCCTTGCTCTCCCTATAAATAGCCCACCAGGGGTACAAAGAGGGAGGACTTCTTCAGAAGAAGAAACGAGACGTCCACACATACGCAAAGAGGTGACAGACGCACAAGAGGGAGGACTCCACGGGAAGAGACTTCTTCACGACGCACCGCTGCACAAGAATTCAGAGACTTTTAGAGAATTACTTCTCTAATCAGGGTGCTGATACCCTAATACCTTCCTCTCAAGGAATTTCCGAAATCAGGCGAGAAGGAATTCCTAAGTGAAGGCGGTTTTGAGAAGAAATAAGAGGGTTCTACCAACCTTCCGTTCTCTGATTCCCCAAATTAGGCGAGAAGGGAATCTCATCGCTCGCATTGTCAAAGGGACAAAGTGGTCACGCGCTGACCAAACTCCTATCGGCACACTTTCTAGAATCTCTGAGGAGATCTACTTGTAATATTTTAAGAATACTTGTAATTTAGCTCCTCAAACTCTTTTTTGTAAGTTTTTCCCTTTGCAAATCAATAGAAAACAAGATGGCGACTCCGCTGGGGACTGAATTCTCTACGGCCGAGAATCAAGTGTCGCAATGCAACGAACAGACTTTTGGGTCTACCTCTGAATCTAAGAAGGCTGGTGCAGCCAGAGTCTCTTTGGCTAACTCTTCAAGGCAAGTCACTGCCGAGACGGACAAGGCTGCCTGCGAGCCTACTACGGTTCTTTGGCACAACAAGGAAGCACGCCCGCAGTCCAAACTCAACACTTTGGAGAACCAGGTCATTCACTTTGACCAAGAGAAATATGATCTGGGGGTGTCCTAATGCTTCATGCACGGAAGTATAGAAAGGCCTCCATGACCAAGGTTTCAGAACAGAAACCAGAAGCAGAATTCTGCCAACACCCCTTAGCCTCGCGTGTGGCTAGTCAGGTTCCTTGCGAACCTAAGTCTCCCTTGTCAAAACAGATGTGGAGGACAAAACAGAAGGCTCTGGGCAAAGCCTCAGATATAGCTACTCCAGAAGTGCGTCTCTCTCGCGAAGAAAAAGGCAAGATGCCTGCCTGCTCCAACAAGGCTGCTAGCCGTGAAGTTACAGCGGCGACCATACCTTCGCCCAATTCCAGAGTGACAACTCGCGCTAGCCTCGGTCTATGAGCGAAGCTACTGTACCACAGCGTACGCGTGAAGTTAGAACCAGAACACTGTGTAAGGCTAATCGCGTTTGCAGCAGCACAGCGGATAAAGCATCACAGCATGCTCCGCTCTCCAGTTCATCAAGCGCTAAGCCCATGCCTTGTGGCGAAGCTAAGGGATTGTCCCTAAGTGCTGATAGCATTGCTTATGCAGCTTCAGCGCCCAAGGGCTTTTTCAAGGTTCTTAGCCGCGAAGGTAGGACTGAAGCACTATTCAGTGCTAATCCCCTCTGCAGGGATAAAAGGAGCAGGACATCGTCCTATACGCAATCCAAAAGAGCCTCTGCGCTGGATCGTTTAGGCCCAACCGGGTCTGACTTGCGGGAATATTTGACAAACAAACGAAAGTCAGAATCTTTTCAAACTTCTTCCTGTTGTCAACAAGTGGGATGTCAGCTAGTGACAGTCCACTCAGTCCATTACTGGCTAGGACCAATCTCGCCACTTCTCCAGACTGACGAACAGTTTTTGATCGGCTGACGGTACAAGCCCCGATGAAGCATCGTAAAAGGAGTGTCTCGTGAGATTTACCCTCTGCATCCGTCAACATGACTGGGAGAGGACGAGAGCTGCGCAGGAGCAGACAAGCATCCGATGATACTCCCTACAGCTCCCTAGATCCAGATTACAGCCCAGGCTTAGGCGAAGTCTTGGTGCATGAAGAGGGTGTTTTCTGAAATACCAGATCTAGGGTGGCGATACCCTACAATTATGAACAACCTTCTTCCTCAACGGCACTAGCCTCGCCAGAACCAAGGAGAAGATCACTCCAATCATCTGATGAAGAGGATGAAGTATGGCAGATGTTCTTCTATGGAGCATCTCGAATAGGTCCTAAGGGCAGGATCATCGTCGGCGTAGTGGTTGTGTTTATCTCCCATAAAATCACGTACTTCCTAGAGCATTCTCTTTGACGGAATAATGCTCTAACAATGTAGCAGAATATAATGCTTTACTTATTGGCCTTCAGCTTGCCCACGGAATGGGGGTACGTTACCTCGAAGCTTATGGTGATTCAAAGCTGATTATCAATCAGGTTAAAGGTGAATATGAGGTCCGCCACGAAGACTTGGTGCCTTATTACCACACAGCCATCGAATGGCTAATTTATTTGAAGGTTTCTACGTCGGGCACGTGTCTCGATCTCAAAATACCAAGACAGATGCTCTTGCTGCATTAGCAACAACATTAGCCTTGTCGGTCGACACCGAGTATCACCTCAAAGTGACAACTCGACAACTCGTATGCTCTAAGCATATGTTAAAACCCGAGAAGTCTATAATGTCTCGACGGATCTTGAGCCAAGAGATTGGCGATTTCCTCTCATCGACTATACCTTACATGGCCTGTTGCTAGATGATCCTAAAGAAGCGGCATCTATCAGACGAAGGTCTCTCCGTTTTTACTACGATCCAACTCTGAAGACACTTTATCGTCGTTCATATAACGATGTCCTTCTCCATTGCCTTTCTAATTCAGAGGCACAGGAAGTGCTCAAAGAAGCACATGACAGCATTTGCGGAGCTCATCAGCTAGGTTTAAAACTTAAAGACAAGTTGCATAGGCTTGGATATTATTGGCCAACTATGATAGCCGATGTCATCCAATATGCATGAAGGTGTAAAGCGTGTCAAATCCATGCGGACTTCATACACCAACCATCAGAGTTGTTTCATCCAACTGTTGCTTCATGGCCATTTGAAGCATGGGGAATCGATGTCGTCGGGCCAATCAGCCCCTCTTCGACAAGAGGTCACCGGTTTATCTTGGCAATAACTGACTACTTTTCAAAGTGGGCAGAGGCTATAGCATTGGCTGAAGTCAAAACCTCTAATGTGATTAATTTCATCAAACACCATGTCATTCATCGATTGGTGTCCCTAGACGGATCATCCACGATAATGGCCCCCAATTCATAAGCTAAGTATTCTATCGGTTCTGCGATAAATTCCGAATTCAGAATGTGGCTTCAACCGTCTATAATCCCGCCGCTAATGGCTTGGCAGAGGCATTCAACAAAACGATTATCAAGCTACTCAAGAAGTTCATCTCCTTGAATAAGCGAGATTGGGACGAAAAGCTTG
>JAVJIF010008098.1:0-108414 GCA_038442645.1 Agave tequilana
TAGAAGAAGATGGCAAGGAGGCAAAGAAGAAAGAAGGATCACTTGTTTCAATTGCCAAAAGCCCGGACACATTGTTGCGGAGTGTCCGGACAAAGCTAAGCCCTCCACATCAAAGAAGCCCTACAAGAAGAAGGCTATGAAGGCAACTTGGGATTCGGAGACCGCAATCTGAGGAAGAAATAGACACCGCCAACATGTGCTTCATGGCTAATGAAGGCACAAGCAAGGTAACTCTTCCCCTTCCCATGATAATGAGCTTTCTATGGATGAATTAGAAGAGGCTTTTGTTGAGTTGTCACAAATTATGATTTCTAAAGAAAAAGTATTTAAAAATGAAAAAGGAAAATGAATCTTTAAGTCATCAAGTTTTACTCTTACAAAAGAAAAGGATGATTGGTTCCACTTGGCCACTACTAAAAATGATTTTGAAAAATATAAGATTTCTTGCAAAGGTAAGGCCCACTAATTGATTCTAATGAAGTTTCTATGTTAAGGAAAGATTAGACTTATTAAGTGTTGTTTGAAAAATTGTGAGTTTAAACAAGAAGAAAATGAGGTTATGTTTCCTAAGAAACAAGCCCCAAAGAAAAATGCTCATGCTCATGTTCATGTTCATGCTACACAACCTAAACAACATGGCAAAACCCAAAACATGCTCACACTACACTTACACATCATGCATTCATGTATGGTAGAGTGTTCTCATGTTCACATTGTGGGCGGGAAGGACACTTAGCCAATTTTTGCTATGATAGACTAACTGCATCACATCATAATATTTGGGTTCGAGGCACTAACTTTAAAGGACCCAAGAAAGTTTGGGTACCAAAATCAACAATTATGTTAAATGATGTAGGTACTTTCAAAGCCAACGACGTAGAGGATTGTGGTATCTTGATAGCGGTTGCTTAAGGCACATGACTTGGGACATCAACAACTTTAACCCTATCAAGATATCATGAAGGTGGCACCGTCACCTCGGAGATGACGCCAAGGGTAAAATCATCGGTATTGGTAATGTAAAACTTGGCACCTCTCCTTTAATTGAAAATGTAGTTTTAGTTGATGGCCTCAAGCATAATCTCCTGAGTGTTAGTCAACTTTGTGATAAAGGTTTTGATGTTGTTTTTGATAATGTTGCTTGTAAAGTAATTGATAGAACTTCTAATGTTTGTGTATTTTCCGGTTTTCGTGAAAGTAATGTTTATATGATTGATATGTTAAATATGTCTTGTATATTACTTGTTTGAAAGCCCTCGATGATGACTCTTGGTGTGGCATAGGAGATTAAGCCATATTTCTTTTGATCACATTTCTAGGTTTAAACACAAAGGAAATGGTGAAAGGTATTCCTGCTTGAATTTTGAAAAGGACCGAGTTTGTGACGCATGTCAATTTGGGAAACAAACTAAGTCTTCTTTCAAGTCAATTAAGGATATCATGACATCACGTCCTTGGAGTTAATCCATATGGATCTTTTTGGCCCTACACAAACCAAAAGTCTTAGTGGGAATAGATTTGCTTATGTTTTGGTTAATGACTTTTCAAGGTTTACTTGGGTTTTCTTTCTTGAACACAAAAACAAGCATTTTCGTATTCCAAACTTTTAAGAAAAGAGTTGAAAAAGAAAAAGATGTTTCGATTTTGAGAATAAGAAGTGATAGAGGAGGTGAATCATTAACCACCTTTACCACTTTTTGTGATGAACATGGAATAAAGCATGAACTATCTTGTCCTAGAACTCCACAACAAAATGGAGTAGTTGAATGGAAAAATAGAACATTATAAGAGATGGCTAGGACCATGCTAAGTGAATATGGTCTACCACATTATTTGTGGGCCGAGGCCGTTAATACATCATGCTATATATCAAATCGTGTTTTCTTATGTAAAAATACTACTAAAAACTTCTTTTGAAATGTACTTTTCTAGAAAACCAAATGTTTCTTATTTCAAAGTTTTTGGATGCAAATGTTTTGTTTTAAATACAAAAGATAATTTAGGTAAGTTTGATGCTAGATCTTATGAGGCTATTTTTGTAGGTTACTCAAACACTAGTAAGGCTTATAGAGTTTTCATTAGATCATCATTGACTATTGAAGAGTCTATTCATGTTAAGTTTGAGGAATCTAACAAGTTTGTTAAGAATGTTGTAGAAATAGATGCATGGATGAAGGTTTGGAGAAAGTGACCTGGAGGATGCTTCTACTATGGGAGACAAACCAAAGGATGATGAAGGAAGCGAAGCTAAGGTGGAAGAGGCACAAGGAAATGAAAATCAAACACATGAGGTGGAGCCTACTCAACCACTACCAAAGGATGGAGATACAATCCACATCATCCCAAGGACCTCGTCATAGGTGAAGTATCAAAAGGGGTAACTACTCGCTCTAGACTTCATGAATATTGTGGTAACTATGCATCATTTCTCATATTGAACCCAAAAATATCCTCGAAGCCGAGGCCGATTCATATTGGTTGCTAGCCATGCAAGAGGAGCTCAATCAATTTGAGCGCAACCAAGTTTGGCACCTTGTTCCTAGGCCCCACGATAGACCAACAATTGGTACTAAGTGGATCTTTAAGAATAAGTTGGATGAATCGGGTAATGTAGTTAGAAACAAGGCTAGGTTAGTTGCCCAAGGTTACACTCAAATCGAAGGGATCGATTTTGAAGAAACCTTTGCACCCGTAGCACGGCTTGAAGCCATACGGATGACACTAGCTTTTGCCTCATATAAAGATTTCAAATTATTTCAAATGGATGTTAAAAGTGCTTTTCTAAATGGATTTATTGAAGAGGAGTGTATGTTGAACAACCCCCCGGGTTTGTTGATCCTACACATCCGGATTTTGTTTTTAAATTAGATAAAGCTCTTATGGTTTAAAACAAGCCCTGGGGCTTGGTATGAAAGACTTTCTTCATTTTTGATTTCAAATGGTTTTAAGAAAGGTAAAATTGACACAACTTTGTTTACAAAACATGTAGAAAAGGATATTCTTATTGTGCAAATTTATGTGGATGATATTATTTTTGGTTCTACTAATGAATCTCTTTGCAAAGCTTTTGAGTCATGCATGAAGGATGAATTTGAAATGTCTATGATGGGGGAGCTCAACTATTTCCTTGGACTCCAAATCAAGCAAAGAAAGGATGTGATCTTCATCAATCAAGCCAAGTACACAAAAGAACTAATCAAGAGATTCGGACTTGAAGGATCTAAAGTAAGCAAAACTCCCATGGCTACAACTACTAAGCTTGACAAAGATGAACAAGGTAAAAGTGTAGACATTAAATTATATCGTAGCATGATTGGCAGCTTGTTTTATTTGACGGCTAGTAGGCCGGATATCATGTTTCCGTTTGTCTTTGTGTACGTTTTCAATCTTGTCCTAAAGAGTCTCACATAATTGCGGTTAAACGCATAATTAGATACCTTAAGGGCACCATTGAAATGGGTTTGTGGTATCCGAAAAACCGGCCAATTTTCAATGACTAGTTTTTCGGATGCCGACTATGCGGGTTGTAGGGTAGATAGGAAGAGCACAAGTGGAACATGGCAATTCTTGGGTAATTGTCTTGTATCTTGGTCTTCCAAAAAGCAAAATTCGGTAGCCCTATCAACGCCGAGGCGGAGTATGTTGCAGCCGGAGCTTGTTGTGCACAAGTTCTTTGGATGAAAACATACTCTCCTCGACTATGATTTACACTTTGATCATGTTAAAATATTTTGTGATAATACTAGTATATTCACATGACAAAGAATGCAAATCAACATAGTAAAACCAAACACATTGACATTAGATATCACTTTCTTAGAGATCATTATGAGAAAGGTGATATTGATATTGACTATGTTTCTACCGATTTTCAACTTGCCGATATTTTTACTAAACCTTTAGACTATGCTAGATTTTCATTTATTTGTGGTGAGTTGAATGTTTGGATTATGGATTCTTAAAATGAAATTTTCAATTGTTTTTTTTAACCCTTTTTTTGATGTATGACAAAAAGGGGGAGAATAAGTTTGTTGATTTAAAGTTTAAGTTTGATACTATTTGAGTTTCATTTCATGGAGAAAAAGGAAGTTTGTTTTATTTGAGTTTTTGGACAAAAACTATGTGCTTGTTAAATGCCTTATGTATTGAGTTTTCAATAGTCAATTTTTTATACATATCATTATTTGAGGGGGAGTTTTCCAAACTCTTCTTCATATTTGTTTAAATAACTATATGTTTTGTCATCATCAAAAAGGGGGAGATTGTTGGCCCAAGGTTACAATCACCCATGATTAGTGTATTTTGATGATTACAAAACATATTAGTTATTTGTACTAATAATATTTGTTGTTTAAGTGTTTCAGGTTTCTATTCATTCTAGAAGTCTTCTCTCACAAATACAAGGATTTGGACTCAAGTCAACTCCAATTGGGCTCAAGGAACAAGTGTTGAAGATCATATGAAGAAGCCTATTGAAGATCTTGAAGTCCTTAGAATCATTGTAAGAATAGAATGTTAAAGTTTGAGTCTTGGTTATTTGGCTCTAGGATACACACACACACAAAATTTGGTTTTGATAAAATTTGGTCTTGTTTTCATTTTCAAAATTTGGTTAATGCCTTAGTAGAGATTTACATGAACCTAAGTTTATAAAATAAATATCTTGTCTAGATCATGTATACATACTCCTACTAACATGTCACTCTAGTTTGTTTAAACCTAAAACAATTTTTCAAATTTTTTCAAGTTCAAAATCCTGCAGTTTTTCCCATTTCAGGCTGACCGGCCGACCGGCCCGGTCGACCGGCGCCATAGCCTGGACGTGCACGTCTGTGCACGTCCGTCGGTCGACCGCACCGGTCGACCGACCAAGAGCACACTGCTCTCTGGTTTTCTGAGTCGACCGGACCGACCGGTCGACCGGAAGAAGGAAACTGTGTTTCCTCTTTTGGGACGGTCGACCGGACCAGTCGACCGAGAGCCAACGGCTCTTTGCAGCTGGGCTGGCGGTCGACCGGACCGGTCGACCGCCAGGCCTGCAACAATCCAACGGCTCTTTCCTCTTTGGGCAATTCTGAAAATCTGTTTCTTTTTTCTGCTTTAACAGATTTTTAGAGAGTTGTTGGGGAGCTTTTGCAGGTCAAATTAGGTGTAAAGAAATTATTTTTAACCTATTTTCAACCCTAAAATAGAGGAGAAGTCTCTCTTGCATAGCACCTAGAAAAATCCTCAAGTTTGTGTTGTTTTCAAAAGAGAAAAGAAAAGAGTTTAAATCCTTCATTCCAATTCTTTTAAAGTTTGTTTTTCAGTTGTGTTTGATTGTCTATATCACTCTACAACTGAAGTTTTCTCACCACACTTCATAGAGCCAAAAATCCTATACTCATTCTATAGTGAAGTTGTAATAGAAGTGAGAGTGTTTGTAAAAGAGTTTGAGAAAAAGTGTAGTGATCTTGTTGTGATCACTTTGTTCTTGTAATCCTTTCCTTGTGGAGCAACCTCTTCGGTAGAGGTCCTTTGTACTCGGTGGAGCTCGGTGCTCGGTCTTCGGTAGACCAAATTGTAAGGCGTCCTCGGTGGATAGTGGAAACCCTTCACGGAGGTGAAGGCGGGGAGTAGAGCAGTGGCTCGAACCTCGAAACAAATATTTGTGTTTGCGATTGCCTTTGCGTCCAATTCTTGCTTTAAATTCCTCTAACACTTTATTGCTCCTTATTACTTGCTTGTGATCTTGTATCTTCCTTGTGCTTTTAATTCAAGCTTGTAATTCTTGTGATATACTGTGTGCATCTCATTTCTCATCATCATACTTTGCCTTGATCGATCATATCTCAATACAATAAGGTTGCATTGCGCACCTCTAACCCATATCTAGGGGAATTGGGAGGAAGGAGTTCAGAACCTCGCAAGGGGTATTCGGCTCTTAGTCTTGTTTTTGAGAGATCGTTGCATCATTCATCATACTTTGTTCAAAAGATCATTAGATTAGCAATTACACCTATTCACCCCCTCTAGGTGTTTTTTCACACATGCATATATAACTCCATGAGTTTTGTCATCATCAAAAAGGGGAAGATTGTCGTCCCAAAGGCCCATCACTCTAGTTTTGATGATGATCAACTCATGTAGTTATAATACTAATGATCTTTGTTTATTTAGTCTCATATTTGTGATCAAGATCTTAGTAGGTGTGTAGCTTCAACAAAGGACTTAAAGTCAAGTTTTGGAGCTAACACGGTTTGATTCAAGAGCCTATGCATCAAGACCACATTAAGTACTCAAGAAGAGTCTAGCTCTTTGGATCAAGTTTGGACCAAGTCAAGAAGATGAGAAGACCTCAAGAGAAGACCTTCAAGATCAAAACTTGTGTCTAGGTTTGTTTTTGTTAAGATTTTATTTTTAGATAAAATGTAAAGGATAAAATGTAACGTAGACTCGATCCAAAACGTGATCCACGAGCTAGGCTATGTAAGATCTTGATGCTCGGGCCCTGGAATCACCAAGTGAAGCTTTCAAACTCCTCTTTTGAAGCAATCACCAACTAATATCTTATTACATGATCTGAAACAATCACAAGATTATTAGTAAACATAACTACATGAGTTAATCATCATCAAACTAGAGAGGAAGGCCTCCGGGCTAACAATCTCCCCCTTTTGATGATGACAAAACTCATGGAGTTATATATGCATGGATTAAAGTTAAGCTTCAAAGAAGCTCCCCCTTAACTCATGCATAAAACAAATAAACATAAATATGCAATGAATGACAATGCAAAAACAATAAAAAGCTCTAGATACCCAATGAAATGTTCAAAATAAAACATGCTCTAGATACCAATTAAAATTAAACTAAATTAAACTTAATATATGCAAAATATAAACATGCATATATAAAACTTCTCCAATAATTCTCCCCCTTGTCAATCATCAATAAAGGGTAAAAACCAAAACCAAATCAATAAATTTTTCTCCTCCTTTTTGTCTAAAACAAAAAAATATCAATATAAGGGTAACAATCAATTAAGATATCAATTGAAAATATGTCAAAGTAGCATCTTGATACCAATTGAAAGTAAACATAGATCAATAAATAAATGGTATATGCTATATACATTCATGAAGAGGAAGATGTGAAGCTTCCCTACATAGATACATTACATGAAGGAGGGATGACAAGCCCTAATTCGCATAACGTACATTATGCAATGCATAAGAGGAGATGTGAGCTCCCCCTACACACGTGTACCACATAAAGAAGAGATGTCAAGCTCCTCAATACAAGATACACTCAACATGAATCTATATGTAGAAGAGATGTTAAGCTCTCCTTGCATATAGGCAATAGAAATCAAAACTTTTGTATTTATCTTTAAACAAAATTTTGAGATACCAATTTTAAAACATTCAAATAAACATCTTGATATCAAAAGAGAGTATTTTTCTTTTTAAGTATATGATATCAATTTAAAATTTTTATTTTCTATCATAAGCAAGGGAGTGGAAATACAATACCAATTGAAATATGAAAAATCAAATTTTCTCCCCCTTTATGAAATACAACAAAAACAATACGTAAGCTCGAATTAAGATACCAATTGAAAAATTGAATCAATTGAAACAAAGTTAAAACTCACTTTAGCATAAACAAAATTTTGTGCTTAAAGATATAGGGATATAATAAGCACAAATAAAACATATATATGTATGAAAAGTTTAATACCAATCGAAATTGATACTATTGGAATTGAAAGCATACATACATACAAAACTATATGAGTATACAAGAAAGATCAAAATTGATACAATTGAAAGAATTCAATGATACCAATTGAAACAATAATAATATCAAAGTATAACTCATATAACCTATCCTCCCAATCATGTTCAAGTTTAAAATGATTTTCACTATAAAGCATACATGAGCATGATCTCCCATCCAACCACCCTTTGGATGGTAGGGGTTTCCAAAAATTAGATTGAAAATATAGTGTGTTTGAAAAACTACCATATGAAGAATACCGTAACTAGTTATATGAAAAATTGTAAACTAGTACGAAATCCTTCAAGCAAAGAATAAAACAAAATTATTTTTCATGAAACATGAAATCCACATGATAATCAACACTCTAAGTCAATTAAGCATAAATATGACTCATGAAAACAAAACATGAGTAATCGAAAAATGTGAGTGTACAAATAAGATGTGAAGATCATAATCATGAAAGATAGACAATAAGCTCAATATTCCTTGAAACATGAAAACATGAAAATCATCAAAACTATTTAATCTTCAAGGTATATGTATGTCCTATACAAATTAAAGTATACATACATATCCAAACACAACGAGTCCACAAAGATATATGCATGAAGGCACGTGGCTCAAAAAGATGTATATGTATAACAATAATTTGGATAAAATGAAAATATACATGAAGTTAAACACATGGAGAACATGATAAACTAAATTTTCTTTAAAACAAATTTCATTTCAAGGTATATGTATGATTTGTCAACACAAAAAGCATACATACATATCCCTAAACACAATTGAGTCATATGTATAGAAAAGCAAATGACTCAAGGGGTATACATGTATATCTTAAAGTTGGCAAAATAGACATATACATGAAATGAGAACACATGATCATAAAACAAAACAAAATGGGAATACAAGTTTAAAATGTATGGATCATAAAACTAGACTATACTAGCACATCTAATGGGTTCAAATAAGCATTTAAGCTCAAACATATATAGATTATTTGTGGCCCACTATATGCACAAAATATACCTAGTCTTAATGAAAATAACATTCAAACATATATTCAAAGCATGAAGTATAAAACAAGACAAAAATCATCATGATAAACAAAAACATGATTATTATGAAAATTCACATGTTATTAAACCTATGATAAACATGATAGCTAAACAATGGTGAGAACACTAAAATAATGGTCCATATTAAACATGGGTGTCTCAAAGGCTATACATGCATGTCAAAGATTTAATAAACATAGCATGACATAATAATCTATACACAACAAAACATGCTATAAACATGAAAAGCATGCAAATAAATGGGAGTTAGGATCGTTACCAAAACCTAGAAGGCAACTTTCCTTGTCTCCAAAACATGGTGGTCTTCCCACCAAACCTTCCCTTGAAAGTGATGCATCCAAATGATTTCCATGAAGCTCGGAACGCATCCACTCCAGGTATCGCTACTCTCACGTCATGTGAGAACCCACACCTACATCATAAACAAGAGGGGTGGTCTTTGGTACCCATATCCTTTTGGGTCCATGGGGGTTAGTACCTTCTCTAATCCAAACAAACTTATTTGCTAAATTTACATCATGTATTCTATCAAAGCAAAATTAGCAAGGTGGCCCTTACGTCCACAATGTGTACAAGTGTACACATGAGCATACAAGTGATGATGGTGTCCGTGAGGAGCATGCGTATGCCGTGGAGGGTGTGCATGAAAAGATGGAACTTGTTTCTTTCGAAACAAAAATTCCAAACGTGTATGACCCTCAACACATTGGCTCAAAGTGGAGCCCAAACAATCAACACTCTTCTTAAGTAAGGATATGTCATGTTCAATTAAAGAAGAAGTGTGGCATGCAATAGGTGTTCTAGGTGAAGCATGGCAAACATGAGAAACAATCTTATTTTGCAAAAATCATTCTTCTTCAAACAAACATTTAAATCATTTGAAATAGAAATTATTTTATTTTTCAAAGCAACATTCTCTTTTAAAACAAAATCAATTTTTGAAGACAAGTTTTCATTTTTCTTCAAAATTGTTTCACAATCATTTTTATTTTTCAAAAATTTATTTTCTTTTAATGCAAGATTAAGTTGAGATTTTAATGAATCCCTCTCATTAGAAATCTCCTCCTTTTCTTGCAAAACCATGCTAAGTCTAGAAAGAAAATTTTTATTTTCATTATAAGGCCTAGACTTTTTTTTTTCAAAACATTATATTTTTCAATCAATTTTTCACACACAATGGAAAGTTCTTCATTCAAAGCATGGGCATCAATATGATCATCACATGAAGAATTAGCATCAAAACTATCTAGTTGAGATTCCGATTGTACCTCAAGGGAGTCATTCCCTTGGATCATGAAGCATTGAGAGTCGGATTCTCCACTAGTTTCCTCCGGTTGGATTGGCAATTGAATCTTGGAGGTGGTGGTTGTTGTCAACTTATTCCACACTGTAAAGGTGAAATCAAGGTTAGAAACATGCATAAGATATTCTTTAGATAACGTGCTTCTAATGACCTCAAGGGCTTGTGCATTGGCCCCTATATACTTGCTATCAATAAGGTAGGATTCCTTGGTAATGGCAAGGTGAACCTTATATCCTAGGGTTTGTAAATAGATGGACATCTTAGTCTTCCAAACAACAATGTTGGAAGGGCCAAACATAGGAGGGGTCATGAAGTCCATGGGTCCAAACTATATGTGTGCAAACAAACAAGTGTGCAAATGCAAATGGTAGATTAGCAAACAAGGATCTCACTCTTAGGATGTTAAGTCTAAAGTATCAGGAGCGTAGGCTCTGATACCAATTGTAAATCACCTAAAGGGGGGGGGTGAATAGGTGATAATGCTAATCTAGAAACTAAATGCGGAAGCTAAAATAATTTTGCAACACACTTAATACAACCAACAAGTGTAGCCGAATTTCCCGTGAAAGGCTCTGGACTAACTCCTCTTGATTTCCCTAGATAAGGGTTGAGGTGCTATATGAAGCTCTTGTGGTTAAGTATAAGTGAGGCACACACACAAGCAAGCCAAGCATATAAGGATGATAAGCAATATGAAAAAATGCAAGGCACAAATGCAAGCAATAAGATATGAATGAATGAAAGATGCTTTGCACAAATAAATGAGAGAGAGTTAGAGAGACAATGGATCAAACGCAAACGCAAACACAAAGATATGTTTCGAGGTTCGAGCCCCTAGCTCTAGCTCTACGTCCCCGCCTTCACCGAGAAGGATTTCTAATCCACTATCTTGTCCACCGAGGACTCCCACCGAGGGAACCTCCACCGAGGAGGATTTTTACAACAAGGGAGTACCGAACTCCTCTCTCAAACACCGCCTCACAACCGAGGGGTAGGCCCGTAGCCAAACAACCACAAACACCTCTACCAAAGAGGGTTACAAACCAAACTCCACCTCTCACTAGAGGGAGCAAACACAAGCCTCAACCTTTACCAAAGAGGAAGCAAACCAATCACCCGATCAACCTCTACCAAAGAGGGATACAACAAAAGTAAGGGTGTTTACAACTTGGAGGTTTTCACAACCTCAAACAATCTCTCTTTTCCATAAAACAAGATCCTAATAGAGTAGGATAGAAGATATAGCTCAAGTGGATATCAAGGTGTTTTTGGAAAGCAAATAACAAAGAAAAACTACTTGGGAAATCTCCTGTAGATGATAGAAATGAAAATCTAAAACAATATCCCAAAAACCTAGTTTCTTTAATTTTCTAAAAACCTTGAAAAACAATAAAGATGAAATCTTTAAGATCTAAAACACTTTTTAAAACTTGTAAAAACACTTCAAAAAAGTAGGAATTTTTGCTCTTGAAAATCTTGTCTAAAACCCTAAAGAGATGGGGTATTTATAGCCCAAACAGAAAACTAGCCGTTAAGCTGATCTGTCAGCCTGACCGGCCGGTCGACCGCCAACGGTCATAAATATGACCGTTGGGCAATCTCGGTCGACCGCCTGGTCGACCGCCCAGATACAGAGAGCAAAGCTCTCTGGTCCGGTCGACCGGTCGGTCGACCGGCCCACTGTGCTGCCAGATGTGCACAGCTCTGTGCATGTCGGTCGACCGCACGGTCGACCGGCCCTTGGTGCGGTCGACCGAGCGGTCGACCGACCTGGCCTGTCAGCCAGTTCTGGGTCAGAAACTGGGGTTAAAATATTTCTAAAAATCTTATAAAAACTTCTAAAAATCTCCAAAAATAGTTTTAACATTTTGCATTGATATATAAACATGTGAAAAATTTCAACTCAAATATCAAGCAAGTTAGACTATTTTTGTGCCTTATTATTTTTATCAAAAACCAAATCTTGTATTTTATCAAACTTGGATTTTCAATAGGAAATCTGATTTTTCCTAAAACTCATAGAAATACAAAAACATGATATTTAAACACATTGAAGCATGTTGCATATGGACATAAGTCCAATATACATGAAACATATATATCATAGTTTTTGTCTTTAAATCCAAAAATATGTTTTGTTAAAAATATCAAACATAAAACTACATGAATAGGTATGTCAAACTAAGTTTGTATAAGTCATGTAAGCATGTATGTATATATAGCACATCTAATATACATAAAAATAAAGTAAACTTGTTTTGATCAATCTATTCATGAAAAACCAAATCCAAAACATAAAACTTGTGTGTGTTGTGCACTTGAGCATATCAACTATTCTTATCTTTACAAATGGATCTAAAACTCAAACTAAACTAGGATACCTAAGTCTTCTTGACGATCTTCATCTTCAAGTAGACTCGATCCAAAACGTGATCCACGAGCTCGGCTATGTAAGATCTTGATGCTCGGGCCCTGGAATCACCAAGTGAAAGCTTCCAAACTCCTCTTTTTGAAGCAATCACCAACTAATATCTTGTTACATGATCTGAAACTAAAATCACAAGATTATTAGTAAACATAACTACATGAGTTAATCATCATCAAAACTAGAGAGGAAGGCCTCCGGGCCAACACTACTTTGTACTTTGAGGAGGCAGACTTGCGGGTTCGCGGTGTTTCGAGTTCGTGTATGAACTCGGTGTTTGAGGTGTGGCCTCGGCGAGCTAGTGGGCTTGCGGTGTGTTCTTGCGGGAACGAGTGAAGGGACTTGAGAGTCCAAGAGTTCTAGTGGGAACACCTTGTAGGTGTTGCGGTACCGAGTGACCCGGTGGGATCGGTTTATAGTGAAAATCCTTCAAGTGTTGAAGGCGGGGATGCAGAGCAAGTGTGCTCGAACCTCGAAATAAATCTCCCGTGTTTGCGATTGCTCTCTCTCTCTCTCTTACTTGTTTATATCTTACATGCTTAGATTATTTTCATCTTTATATGCTTGATATATATTTGTGCTCACATTGTTATATGCTTGGCGATTGTTTGCTAACACTTGCATTCAACCAAGAGAGCTATCGCGGCACCTCAACTATTATTTAGAGAATTTTGAGGAGTTAGTCCAGAGCCCTTCACGGGAAATCTGGCTACACTCTTGTGTTATACGTGGTGTTTAGTTTAAGTAGTTTTATTTTGCATTAAATAAGTTTTTAATTCCGCATTATTGACCTCAGATTAGCTCATCACCTATTTACCCCCCTAAGTGATTTACAATCTACGCTACTATGTTGAATTACCTTATTTATTTTCGGATTTCCATACCATTTTCTACACATGTTTTCCGATTCATGTTTATCGATACACATGTACTTATTTGATTTCAGATGTACTACTAATTCTCTGATTTTTATATATGTTACTGGTCATTGCCTGTACCTGTATGCCTGAACCACATCACTTGATCATATACTCGTGTGACTGACTGAGCACGCCAACTGGCTTTATCTTATGTACTCGCTGGGTTGCTTTCTAACAATCCTGAATCCTTATGTTCAGATCCTAGAGTTTGGACCATGGTGGCCTTGCTGTAGCTGATCAGAATGCGCAACGGAAGCGTGGATTAGCAGTTGCTTGTCCGACCCTCTTTCTTTCAGCCTCCCCTTGATCGGCTTGTGTGATTCTCATCTTGCTACTCGTGAGTACTTTTCTGTCTTTTGTATTGTATATCATGTCCTTTTCACTTCTTGATGATCTTATATTCTTGAGATATTGTATCGTGCTTTTGATAACTGTGTACTTATGCTATTATTGCTAGAACGTATATTACTACTGTGCTCCGCACACTGATTCTTGTCTATATTGATGCTTAGCGTATATATATGAGGGTATTTTCGTCCTGCGTATATACGTCACAGTAACGTCTTTGTACCCGTAGGATCAGAGTGTTACAGGGTGGTATCAGAGCTTAGGCTCTCACATCTTCAGTATAACCAGTTGGCAAATTAATAGTAAAGAGATTTACAATTGGAGCGCATGAGTCATGGTTATACAATCCAACTACAAGTGCAAAGTTATCTATTCCTTCTTGACTGTCCTTCTTTTGATCCTTGAATTCCTTCCATCCTTATTCATTTTCAATTCTCGTCGTCCTTATACCAACTTAAGATATGGATAGATTGGTAGGGTAGTGGCAAGATAGATGTGTGGTTCACTATCATTCTGTTCTGGCATTCTTTGACTCTGATACATCGCATTATCTTATGTTGGATAGTTTTTCTTGTATTCTATTCTTGTATGTATAGACGCATCACGGGGAATCAGTACAGAGAGTGGAGTAGTCATCACTTATATAATCAAATAGACTGTATCATTACATGAGGAGCGTCAGTATGAAACAGTGTTCCAGATTCAGGACTTCTGCCAGACAGAGTTATAGTATTTTCTATTTTTATTATTCTAGTAAAGATCATGATTTCTTCTACCAAGTTCAAGAAACTCGGGTCTTCTCAGAACTGATCTGCAGTCAGGTTATTATTCAAGAGAGCATTCGGGTCTTATTTCGGTTATTGTGATTTCTTAATCGTGTTCTCAGATCCACCAACTCCTAGCAGTCTTTATAGATTTGGTGGACCACAGGCTCCGCTAGGCTCGCCAGACGAGGGCCGTGTTCTAGTCACGGGCGAATCTAATCAGGTGTGGGCTTCACTGCACTCTGGTACTTAGCATTTAGCGTTGTGTTACGTGCTGGCTTCCCCGCGTGGGCTCTGCCAAATGCGAGCCTCGCAGAGCATTAGCTCCACCGCACCCTAATGCTTAACGCCTGAGTTGTGTTATGTAATGGCCTCATTTAAGCTTAGCTTTGCTTATGGCTAGTCCCTTCATGCTTAGCACTCTAGCCATTCCTCATATTTCTCCCGCCTAACATGTTTTCATGGATCCGATGAACATGGTTTTCTCGCTGTATCTGAGCTATCGTCATAATCCTTATAAATGATCCATTCGGCCAACCTTGCAGGGCTTGAGTATTCTCTAATGTTTCATCTAAAGCCGTGTTATCATTCAGAAGTCAGTATTTAGAATTTCTCATGGTTATTCTATATTCTTGGCAATGTCTTTCAGAGTTAACAACACCCAGTATTCAGAGATCCTTAATTATCAGTCTTCTTTATGTATGCTCAGTATTATCAGAGCTTTCTTTTCTTCAGTATTCTGGTCTATTCTCGGAGAATTAGTATGTATGCAGCACATCGGTAATTCTTCTACAGACTCTTCGTCAAGGACAGCTTCATGCAATGCAGGATTTTATAATATATTATGGATTTCAGTACTATAGATTTCTAGGGATTTCATCAGCTTTGCTTCACAGCCTGAAAGAAGTATTATTGATTATCTCACCAAGTCAACCCACTTTACGTTATTCAGAATGGGTCAGTCTTTTGAAGTTTTGGCACCAGATATCATATCCGTATTATTATGGCACCGTCAGAGGATATATATCACAGGAAGTGCAGAAATATCTAAGTCTCGAGTTTATCGTTCAGTCAACTTGTAAGAACTGCCCTCAAATTATTCATATCTTGATTGGTAAAATCCTCATTCCTATCATTTCTATGTTCATATTCCCCTTATCAAAATTTCGAGAACAAAATTTTTGTAAGGTGGATGGAATGTAACACCCAGTTCTCATAATACATACTTAGATACGTATTCTGATTTTTTAATCATATTTTTCAATTTAATTTTTGTATTTGTTTTTATTTTATGATTATTTGTTTGATTGTTTTGTATTGGATCCGGATTCGTGGACTCGGAGTCAGCTCTAGTCTGAATTAGGGACCCGATCTTAGTATATTACTCGATTTGGTCTTTTTGTTAGTCAAATTTGACCAGTTTTAAATTCAAATATCGTTTTCCAATATTTTAGATTTTTCATGATTTTTTGAAATTTTTCAGAATTAATTTGTAAAATCTTTAAAACCGGTGTCTATTGGTATCACTGACCGATTCTCAGATTTTTTAATTTTCAAACAAAGTTTAATTTTTAAAAACGGTTTTAACATTACTTCTTAAAACCTTATTTTCTATATAAATACATTTTTTGTTTCTAAATTTATCGAAATTCGATCGATTTTGGTGTCGACCAATATCGTCAGAAGATTCCAGGATTTTAATTTGAAAATCAGATTGAATTTCTCGAATCTGATTTTATCATGCATCTTAAAATAATATTTTTATTTTTGAGAACATTCTGAAATAGTTAATTTTTACCCTATTTAAATAATATTATTTTCTATTTCTTTTCTTTTTCTTTTTTCTTTTCTCTTCTTTTGTTTTCCCCAATTCTGCCGACCAACCTATCACATCAACTACATGCCCTTCAACTCTATTATTTCACCACCACTCCCCATCCCATCACTCCTTTTCCTTTTAAAACAAAACACTAAAAATAAAACTCTCTCTCCCCTCCATTCTCTTCTTCACTCTCCTCTCTCCCTCATTCCTCCCTCCTTGGCTCCACCGTCGGCCATCTCTAGCACCACCACCGACGCCCCCTCGGCCATCTCCTCCACCAAGCCACCCCATCATCTCCCTCCCAATTTCAACTCGAACAATAACAACTACACCAACTTCAACATTATCATCTTCACCACCATTCACCACCATCACCTTCTTTCTTCTCTTCCACCATGGCTGGCCACCACTACCACCAACTAGGGCTGGCCACCTTCCCCCAAGTTCCCCCCCTCTCCTCTTCTCCACCTCCCTTCTCTTCAATTAATATCTCCTTTTCTCTAATTTTCTCAAAACCCATCACCACCTCTTTCATCTTTTTCTTCAATCCATCATCAATCCACACCAATTCCTTCACTTTCACCACCCAACCACTATCTCCTCCTCCTCCTCCAACTCCCCAACACTGCCATCTTCAATCAACACCATCACATCTTCATCACCTTCAACCACCACCACCACCTTTAACAACAACAATAACACCAACAACATCAACAACCCAAATCCCCTCCACCTCCCTTCCTCCCCTCCGGCAGCGCCGCCACCTGGGCCGCCGTCGCACCCCTCCCCTTCTCCTCTTCTTTCTTCTTTCTTTCTTCCTTTCTTTCTTCTTCCTTTCTTTTCTTCTTTTTTCTTTTCCTTCTTTCCTCTTTTACTCCCTTCTTGTTCATCAAACTTTCTCTTACCTGCCTTCCTTATCCAGCATAACTCCTTTCTCTCCCAATTTCCTACAACTCTCTCTCCCCCTAACACCTCTCTCTCACTGTAATTTTCTCTCTCCTCTCTATTCTCTCTCTAAAAAATTATAATTATATTTTATCATGGATTGGTGGCGTGCATGTGTTTCTGGTGTTCTGGGATTTTACGGCGTGTTCCGATGGTTTAGGCGAGTACCTTTTCTGGGAATGCCATTCTGGTTATTAATACAGGATGCATCATTTTGCGAGTTAACATATGATATGCGAGTGATTTTCTAATATTAACATGTTGTACGAATACCTGTTGGTCGTTATTATAACTCATTGAACTAGTATTATACTTGTATTAGGTATGCCTAGATACGCTCCCGTTTCGCTCGGCTTCGTATAGCTAACTGATAGATTAATTTATTGTTATTGTAAATATGGTTGTGAAGAGTTTGAAATGTTTAACTATATTGTTCTCCTGTATCATGTTATATGACCGGATGATTACCTGACACATGATGTTGTAACTTCGTATTTAACTCACCTGATACCGACATGTTAATTACCTGACACTGATATGTTTATACTTGACACCTGATACCTAACACCATATAACTGATACCTAACGATTGATATGCTATCACTTGGTATTGATATACTTGACCTGATGTTGTGACATCTGACTGGACAGTATCACACCTGACACCTGTATCACATTGCCTATTAATGATTATCACTTTTACGGGGACATAATATGATTTTATACTACTATCAAACATTTGATACTCCTGAACTCCTAAACTCTAGTATTCCTGAACCCATGTAACAGGGAAACTCCTGATACTATACTCCTGTAATCCCCATAATTGGATAATCATGGATATTAGATTGACGTTAACTCACTGTGGACATTATCACTGGACAGTCTATAATAATTGAACAACTTATACCCGAACGGGGGAAACTGATGGATACTGATATAGCTTCCATGTTTATGGTGGCCATACAAATGTTGTAAAACTAATTTTGGGATTCGACCTGGAGGCCACTAGGTGTTTTCGTGGGGTGTACTTGCACCCCTACTCCCCTACCTCCTACCGGGTACGCCGTAAGCCCCTGGTCGATTCCTTTGGAGAGCGGTGATACCCTATTCCTATTCGGGCGTATACTAAGTCCTACGGTCATATAGTAAGTCTCGGTACCTAGCGGTATGTTCTGGCTCAGTATCGGATACTCTTGGACCGTTGTCCAGGGCATGTACGGGACCCATTCTAAACATGGTTCATTGATCTCCTCCATCAGTTTCCAATAGCCAACCTCACTCGACTTACATGCGGAGGTATATGGTAGGGACATATACCGAAACATACAAATTGGACGAGTCTTAATAATATAATAATCTATTACTGACATCTGACTAGCGGCATACTTGACCTATACTAGTGAAACCTGTGACACAATACATTATCTTACTCGCCACTTACATATGACATCTACGCTAGTGCGTTGAATTACTTGACTTGCTTATTTTTGGGTTTCCATACCGTTTTCTATGCATGTTTTTCGATTCATATTTATCGAAACACATGTACTTATTTGATTTCAGATGTACTACTAATTCTCTGATTTCTATATATGTTACTGGTCATTACCTGTACCTGTATGTCTCAACCACATCACTTGATCATATACACGTGTGACTGACTGAGCACGCCAACTGGCTTTATCTTACGTACTCGCTGGGTTGCTTTCTGACAACCCTAGATCCTCATGTCCTGATCCTAAAGTCTGGACCGTGGTGGTCTTACAGTAGCTGATCAAAGTGCGCAGCGGAAGCGTGGATTAGCGGTTGCTTGTCCGGACCTCTTTCTTTCAGCCTACCCTTGATCGGCTTGCGAGATTCTCATCTTACTACTCCTGAGTACTTTCTCATCTTTTATATTGCATATCATGCCCTTTTCACTTCTTGATGATCTTATATTCTTGAGATATTATATCACGCTTTTGATAACTGTGTACTTGTGCTATTATTGCTGGAACCTATATTACCACTGTGCTTTTGTACTCTGATTCTTACATGTACTGATGCTTAGCATATATATATGTGAGGGTATTTTCGCGCTACGTATATACGTAGCAGAAACGTCTCCGTACCCGTGGGATCGGAGCATTACAATAAGAATGTAGAAGATTAGGGAAAGAATTAGGAAGAAGAAATTTAAAAAAATTATAATATTATTTAAATAGGTCAAAATTTGATTAGTTCATAATGGTTTCCAAAAATTCTATAAAATAAAAAATATTACCCAGAGGACCAAGTGAAATTAGATTCAAGAAATTCAGTCTGGTTTATAAATTAAAAATTTTGAAATCGATCGGTGGTACAAGTCGACACCAACTTGGCCAGATTTTTGATTAATTCAGAAAAATTACCAAAAATATGTAAAGTAAAAAAAATATGATTTTAAAAAATATTTTGAAAATAGATTCTTGAAATTCAACTCCGTTTGTGAATGAAAAATCATAGATTCAATTATCAGTATTGGTCACACCGAATTCGAAGATTTCCAAAATAATTCAGAAAAATTTCAGAAAAATCTGAAAAAATCTAAAATATCAGGAAATAATATCTGGAACTGAAATTGGGTCAGTTTGACTACAAAAGGGTCAAATCATATACGTACGCCATATCGAGTACTAGTACTGTGACACGTACATCTAGGGTCGGGGGGTTACAACCAGTAAATAGGAGTGCATTAAGAAAGGTCTTCTTCTTAAAGAATAATGAGTTGCAGAGTTATCAAATGTCAAGATAACTAGAGTATAATCTGATGTGATGAAGCTCCCTTTCTCTATCACAGAGTGGGGATAAGCATCAACCCAAGTCTGATTGCCCACCATGGCTCTATCTAGAACTTCATAGATGCAAGAATCAGGATCATTGTGGTTGGTGGTCCAAGTGAAGTTCGGAGTATGGGGAGAGAGTATAAAATCTTGATGGTAAAGTTTTTTTAACTCGTTGGAATGAGAAAGCAGAGATCAGAGTTAAAAGGTGAAGAAGTTCTGTTCCAACTAAAGGCAGAGAACCAGTCGACCCTGGTCATGCACGAAACATGCACATGAAGTTATGGCTGACCGTTCGGTCGACTGCACAGAAGAAGGCAACGAAAGCAGAAGCATCGGTCGACCGGGCGATCGACTGATTGAGACTATCAGGAGTTACTAAAAAAATTGGTTGGCTGACCCGGTCGACCACTGAAGGATCAGGTGTACCAACCGATCGACCGGAAGATGAGGCGACAGTTTTCTAAGTTGATTCTAAATTTATTTCTGATCCGAATTTGGATTTTTTTGATTTCCTTAAACTCATGGGTTCTCTACCTAAATAAAGAGGGGAATTACCTTTGTTATTGTCTTCTGCAGCTGCTGATTCAATAAGATCTCTCCTCTTTTGCCCCAAGGACGTAGAAAAATTATCGAACCTTGTTAAATTGTCTATTCTAGCTTTCCTTTTGTTTTATTTTTTTTACGTTTGGTGACTATTCTCTGGTGCTTCTCTCCTCTGCACACGAGGGATCCCAACAAGTGGTATCAGAAACTTTCAGGTTCGATAGAGAGTTATTCGTTTGGGTGGAGCAAATCAATTTGGAGACTGTCCTCAGTTTCGCTCAGAGGTAAAGATTTGATATTTTCTATTTGAATTTATTTTCACTAATTATTTTTCGCATTGTGTTGAGGAGATGACCTAGAAAGTTAATTCACAGAAAAATCTGTAAACTCACATCCGATGAAGATCAATGTGGTAAAGTTTAATGGTAAAAACAATTTTAGGATATGGAGGAGGTGTAAGGTGATGGATCTGACAACACAAACCTCGAGGACACTCTATGGTTGGAAGAAAAACCGAAGAGACTTCTGAGAAAGATTCAGATAAGATGAACCGAACGGCGTGTGGTCTTATGTGGTCTTATCTGACATAAGACATCAAGTACCATGTGTTGTATGAGAAGTCCGCAAGGAAGATGTGGGGGATTCTAGAAAAAATATCTGATAAAAGTATCGAGCCTCGACTGTATCTAAAGAGGAGGCTTTATCGCTTTCAGTTGAAGAAAGGATTCTCTATTTCTTATCACATGAATGACTACACAAAGCTTCTTACAAATTTGGTTAATGTGGATGTGAAAATCAAAAAAGAGGATAAGATGTTGATTCTTTTGAGTTCTCTTCCTGATGAAGAGTATGAGACCTTCATCCTCACCTTGAGTAATAGAAAACAATCACTTAACTATAATTATGTATCAATTGCTCTTGTAAATTATGGAGTGAGGAGGAAAGACTATCAGTCTACTTGCGGTGGTACATTAGCAGAAGCGTTGGCAGTAAGAGGCAGGGGTTCCAATCGAAAGAGAAAATGCGATTATGGGAGATCGAAGTTCAGACCAAGGTTCAGAGATCTGAAGAAGAACCAGTGCGCCTTCTACAAAGAGTTAGGGTACTGGAAGGTTGATTGTTCAAGAATCAAGATAAGAATAAGGATAAGGAGTCTAGGACCGAGGTAAATCTCACTCAGGTGATCAATACCCAATCGGGTAGTGCTTCACAGGTAGATGAATCGGACTCAGACTCATTTGTTTTTTCATTCTCTGTCACTACTCCTACCGTAGGTTACTCAGGTGATTCTGAGTGGATGCTAGATAGAGAAGGTTCTTATCATGTGTATCCCAACAAGGATTAATTTTCTAGTTTTAAGAAGCTAGATGGTGTTCTGTTGTCATGGGTAATGATCACTCATATTACATGGAAGGGATATGTACTGTTTTGATTAAGATGTTTGATGGGATGGTGAGAAAATTAAAGGATGTGAGGTATGTACCTCAGTAAAAAGGAATCTTATCTTTGTTGGTGCCTTGAAAGCTTTAGGTCTCAAAGTGTCTATTAGAGATGGTGTTCTTAAGATGATTAAAGGCTCGATGGTTGTGTTAAGGGGCGATTGACACAATAACATTTACTACTTTTGAAAGGTAGCACGGTAACAGGAAAAGTGGCGACTTTTATAGATTCAAATGGTGATTGTACTTGACTCTGGTATGTGAGACTCGGACGATAGGATAGAAGTCTTTGCAAGCACTTGTAAAGTAAAATTTATTGAAAGGTACCAGTACCTACAAATTAGAACTTTGTCAACATTGCATCATCGAAAAGAAGATCAAGGTGAGATTTGGCAATGTGACTTATTGCAATGAGGGAATTCTGGATTATATTCACACAGATGTCTAGAGACCTACCAAGATGATATCTATTAGATATAACCACTACTTTATGTCTTTTATAGATGATTACTCTAGACGATGTTGGGTATATACCATGAAACACAAAGAGAAAGTCCTGGAGTTATTTGTCGAGTTGATGAAGGACATGGAGAAGAGTGCGGGAAGGAAAATTAAGGTACTTCTTTCAGACACGGAGGAGAATATACAAGCGATCCTTTCCTATAGCTATGCCACAATGAGGGTATAGAAAAGCACTTCACAATAAAGGAAGCACCGCAACAAAATGGAGTGGCTGAAAGGATGAACATGACCTTGCTAGAGAAGGTCTGGTGCATATTATCTAATGTCAGTATATCGAAAACTTTTTGAGTTGAGCCATTGGCATATGCTTGCCAT
The DNA here is from genome assembly GCA_038442645.1 of Agave tequilana. Classification (NCBI taxonomy): domain Eukaryota; kingdom Viridiplantae; phylum Streptophyta; class Magnoliopsida; order Asparagales; family Asparagaceae; genus Agave; species Agave tequilana. Next base: position 23,000 of record JAVJIF010008098.1, read on the forward strand.
CTTGTTAACAGGTTACCTTCATCTGCAATAGGAAGAAAAACTCCTCTAGAGGTTTGATCGGGAAAAATTGCTCAGCATTATGATTCACTATAGGTGTTTAGGTGTCCGACCTATTATCATGTCAAGGAAGACAAATTGGACTCAATAGCGAGGAAAGGTGTGTTCATGGGATTTAAGAAAGGAGTTAAAGGATACAAATTTGGGACTCGAAGGACAAGAAATTTATCTTGAGCAGAGATGTCACTTTCGATGTGGCTCTATGATGAAGCCTACAAGCTCTCAGCGGTGGAGAGAGAAACAACCAGAGATATATTGTAGTAGGTGGAGAGTGATGATACTTCACCGCCTCTAGAAAGATCAGTATCATTTGAGATCATACCCACGGTGACACAGGGTGGTAGTCAAGTAGCCGAGCAGGATCCTCATAATGATGAGGATCAAGGACAGGCTATGGGTGATGTTCAAGAATTCATTACAGTTGAAAGAACTCGAAGAAATTCACGTAAGCCCAGCTGGCTCACTGCAGATATGATTGTTGCCTATGCTCTCCTAGTCATTGAAGAGGCGATCCCGACTACATATAGGTAAGCTGAAATCAGTTCAGAATCTAAGATGTGGAAGGATGTCATGATATAAGAGATGAGTTCTCTATATAAGAATGATACTCGGGAACTGTCAGAGTTGCCCAAGAGAAAGAAAGTAATTGGTTGTAAGTGAGTCTTTGCGGAAAAATAGGGATATCTCAATGGTGATATTATATGCTACAAAGCCAAGTGGTAGCCAAATGCTATGCACAGTGAGAAGGTATTGATTACAATGAGGTATTTTTACCTGTTGTGAAGCACTCATTTATTCGGATTCTACTAGACTGGTGGCACAGTATGAGTTAAAGTTTGATCAGCTCGATGTAAAGACTACCTTTCTCTATGGCTATCTTGAAGAGGAGATCTACATGACTAACTGACGGGGTTCAAGACTGCAAGAAAAGAATATATAGTATGCAAGCTGAAAAATCACTCTATGGATTAAAGTAATCACCGTGACAGTGTTACAAGCATGTTGGCAGCTTCATGAAAGGCAAGAAGTACACAAGAAGCTATACTGACCCATGTGTACATTATAATAAGCTATCGGGAGGATAGTACATTTATCTACTATTGTACGTGGATGATATGCTCATAGCTTCTAAGAGAAAGTTCGCTATTGATAAGTTGAAGAAGGATTTGTCTTTCAAGTTTGAAATGAAGGATTTGGGTGAAGTAAAGAAGGTGCTAGGCATGAAAATTGGGCGAGACCGAAAAAGTGCCAAGGTTAGTTTGACGTAAAAGGAGCATTTGAGGAAGGTAATGTACAAATTCAACATCAAGGCGATACGAAGACTATAAATACACCATTGGATCCACACTTCAAGTTAAAAGCTATTATGTCTCCAACTTCTGTTGAAGAGTGTGAGTGCATGACTCACATACCCTATGCTAGTGCGGTTGGTAATTTAATATATGCAGTGGTGTGTACTAGGCCCAGTTTGTCATAGGTTGTCTCAGTAGTTAGCAGATATATACACGAACCAGCAGGGGTCATTGGGAGGCAGTAAAGTGGATTCTACGGTATATCAAAGGTATCACAGATGTTAGTTTGGTATTCGAGAAGGATTCTACTAGTAAGCAGGAGTGTGTCGGATATGTTGATTTTGATTATGCAGGAGACCTCGACAAACGTCGGTCTACAACGGGATATGAGTTTACATTGTCTCAAACACCGGTGAGTTGGCGCTCTATTTCACAGTCTACTACCGCATTGTCTACAATGAAGGCCGAGTATATACTATGACGAGGCTATGAAGGAGGCAATTTGGCTTCAAGGATTGCTCGATGACTTGGGAATTAATCAGGATCTATTGAAGATCAACTGTAATAGCATCAGTGCTATTTATTTGAAAAAGAACCAGGTGTATCATGTAAGGGCGAAGCATATATATATATCAGGTTTCATTTTGTTCGTGAAATTTTTGATAAGGGAGATATCGAGTTACAAAAGATTTACACAAAAGAGAATCCCACTGATATACTTACCAAAGTTGTTTTAAGAGTGAAGTTTGCACATTGCAAGGGGTTACTCTGGATCCTTCCAGTCGCTTGAGCACATTGGAGCTCATTGGATGAACTAAGGATGGCTTAATCCCTGGGCAGGGTAGGTAGGCAACCACATCTATGCAGCCCCGATAGAGTTGAAATGGTAGTATGTGAAACTCACCTAGAGGGGGGTGAATAGGTGAATACACTTTAGCAATAGACAAATAAAACTTAATGTACAAGAACTACCAATTTAAAACTCACTAACAAAAAATGAATTCGAATATCGTATGAAGGGTTCTGAACTTCTCCTCTTTGATTCCTCTTTAAAGAGAGTTGAGGTGCGCAGCTTTCTTTAAATAGTGAGAATAGATAATCACAATAATATATATATATATATATATATATATATATATATATATAGGGGTTACTGTACCTCAGCCGGCAGGCTGAGAGAGTTTCTCAGCCGGCGGGACGTGGCTGAATATATGCCACATATCGGCCGCAGAGTGTAGGCGCCAAAAAAATCAAAAAAGATCCCGCCAAACAATCGTGAAATAAATTGACAAAAATACCCCTTTTTAATTCTAAACTGGAATAACTTTCAATTTTATATGACAACTGCGACACAGTCGCAGTCACTAGCCGCTATAACGTCTGCGACCCTAGTCGCATTCTATCGTACAGCAATGCGACCTCCTTCAGTACTGCGACCAAAGTCGCAATCTTCTTTCGCATGCCTTATGTATTAAATGAAAGTAATTAATATTCTTTCTACCATGATACAACAACAGTCTAGAAAAAAGAGATGCAATAATGTTAATATCGATAAAGGAACGCATTCTATCGTACAGCAATGCGACCTCCTTCAGTACTGCGACCAAAGTCGCAATCTTCTTTCGCATGCCTTATGTATTAAATGAAAGTAATTAATATTCTTTCTATCATGATACAACAACAGTCTAGAAAAAAGGAAAGATGTGCACCATACGTAATCTAAAGATATAGGCAAACAATTCTATAAAAAGTTAATTTCTACTTCAAGCATTAAACCTCTGGCAAAAAGAAACTCTTCGGATTCTCCCACAATAAATCTTCAATTAAATATTAATTTTTTTTTACCACTTCCTACCATACTCAACACTCACCTGTAACAATTATTATTACTATTCATGTTCTTCCACAATATTGACCTTTATATAATGCTTGTAACTAATATATTATCTCATACCTGAAAACTATATTTTTGCTCTTCCTTTTCAATTTGATTTCAAAAAACTTCCACAAAACAATTCATTCTTGAATCATGTCTTCCCCATCTTCTTCCTCTGAACACTTAGATTTCAATTTCAATCGTTCCCCCCACCGGTCCTTTTTCTTCAGGATATTCTAGTGAATCTGATACCAGTCTGGACTTCACTCCTTTTGACTATCTCACTACATCAAATAATGTATTAACTGATCCTCCTATTCATGAGGATAATGAAGATTTCATGTGGGTTAGTGAGGAAGATATTATTCCTCTGCCACTTGACGGAGACATGCTTGATGAAAGCATGTTCTCTGATGCTGTAGGCTCGCTTTCTGGCAACGGGTCAGACGAAGAACTTGATAGAGACGATCCATTCTGGGAGTTATCGATGAAACAAAAAACCTCAAAAACAGGAAGATGATGAGGAAATAAGTGATGAACAAGAAGAGCAGAAGAATGAAGACGACGAATTTGCTTATGATGGTGATAATGACGAGGATTAGGATTTTATTTTGTCTTCTTTTAAAAGCTTTTAATTCTGTTTTTTTGTAAGGTCTCTTTCTCACTAGATTAACTTATAAGCTCTTTTAATTACATATGAAACTGTGACTGCTGTTCTTAAACACTGCGACCATAGTCGCAGTGCTAGATCTCTTTCTCACTAGATTAACTTATAAGCTCTTTTAATTACATATCAAACTGCGACTGCTGTTCTTAAACACTGCGACCATAGTCGCAGTGCTACTACACATGCAATAAGTAAAAATAATTCATACTTTATAAGCAAAACATATAAAAATATACGTAAACTGCGACTATAGAATCAGTACTTATTCACCGTTATTACATTTTAACTTAGTAAAAAAAAAATTCATCAAGAAAAAATGCAGTCGAGTGTACTGCGACCATAGTCGCAGTCCAGAATCGCATACTATATGTAAAAACCAATTTAATAGTTCATAGGAGGATCAGACAACAGTCAGAAATGAAGAACAAAATATATAAAATAAATACGTAAACTGCGATTATACTATCGCTCTCGTTAAGTACTGCGACCATAGTCGCGGTAATGCGACCATAGTCGTAGTCCAGGATCGCATACTATATGTAAAAAATAATTTAATAGTTTATAGGAGGAACAGACAACAGTCAGAAATGAAGAAAAAAATATATAAAATATAAAATATAATAAACTATACATATCCACTGTCTTTCACCGACATAGTAGCTTTTCATAAGGGGTATCTAGTAATTTAACTTCTTCCTATAAGCGGGCCGCAAGTTAGTGGCGCTTCAATCTTGAGCCACGTCACCGCAGGCTGACAGAGTTCTCTCAGCTGCAGGCTGATATACATTTTTCTCATATATATATATATATATATATATATATATATATATATATATATATATATATAATATATATATATATATATATATATATATATATATATATATATTGAGAGAAAAATTTAGAGAAAGCAAACTCAGAGAATCAATTGTAAGCAAAAAAATTGTTCTCGAGATTCGAGCCACTGCTCTACGTGGCCGTCTTCACTGCAATGAAGGATTCTACTATGTAATCGCGATTACACTTTACATAGATAGATCCCGTAAGATCTTGGAACCGCAACTCCCAATCCTCTCTCACTAGAGGGTACACAAACAACTGAACAGCAGAGAGATGATCTTCTTCAGATCATCAAGCTTCTCACAAAGATCTTATTGTTTAGAGTAAAGAGGACTTGAAGCTCAGGAATAGGGAATGTGAGAAATATAGTGGAGAAAAAAAATTTTGAACATTAAAATTCTTTCAGAGGATATTAATAATATTTCAGCTCAAAAACTCATTATAAAACTAAAGAAAATACTCATACATACATACATACATACATACACACACACACACATATAGGTTTTGAGAAAATAGCCCTTTAAGATCTCTAATTATGAAATAAATCCATAAAATCACATTTTAAAAACACAGTCAAATGGCTAAACGGTCATATATACTGATAGGACTGTCGACAGTAGCTAATATACTGCTCTAAAAAATAAGAGACTGTCGACAGTTCAATGAGACTGTCGATAGTCTAATACTGATATATGCAGTATCAGTTGTCGACAGTCTATTATGGTTATCGACGGTCACCATGATAATTTTGAAACACCTACTTTTAAGAAAATCATGTCGACAGTTCTCAGCATAGAGTCTGTCGACAGTTCTTAGGTTGCCTGTCGACAGTCCAATAGGGAACTGTCGACAGTCCAAGTTGTCTTCTGAAAACTTAAAGTGAACACTGTTTGAAAATATTTTTAAGATATTTTTGATGAATATAAGTGTGTGTGTGTGTGTGTAATTCTTTGAGCTCTTCTCTTTATGCTAAACTTTAACATTCTATAAAACATAAAATAAACTTATATAATATTACATCCATGCTCATCTTCATAATATCGAGAGTATCACATTTTGATTCCGTAGCATGACTTCAATATGAATCGATATAGAAGATAACTTGAAACTTATAAACACTGAAAAACATATATTAGTTTCCTTAAATATTCATGAACGAGTCATTGTTAAAACGGAAAAACGATTGTACCCTTGGGCCAACACTATGTTGTTTTAGGCTCAAATTTGAGAAATCTTCACCGAGATAGAGAATTGTGGAAAGAGAGTATAATATTTTGATGAAAGAGTTTTTTAACTCATTTGAGATGAAAAGCAGAGATCGGAGTTCAAAGGCGAAGAAGTTCTATTCCCAGCTGAAGACAAAGGACCGGTCGACTAGTCATGCACGAAACGTGCATATGAAGTTGTGGCCAACCGTTCAGTCGGCAGCACAGCAGAAGGCAACGGAAGCAGAAGCATCGATCGACCGGGCAGTCGACAAACTGAGATTGTCAGGAGTTACTGAAAAAAATCGGTCGATCGACCGGAAGACGCAGCTGACAGTTTCCTAAGTTGATTCCAAAATCATTTTTGATCCGAATTTGGTTCTTTTGGTTTTGTTAAACTCATGGATTCTCTACTTGTATAAAGAGGGGAATTGTCCCTATTATTGTATTTTGTAGCTGCTGATTGAATAAGATCTCTCTCTCCTTTTGTTCTGAGGACGTAGGTAAATTGCTGAACCTCGTTAAGTTGTGTGTTCTAACTTTCTTTTTTGTTTTATTTGTTCTTACGTTTGGCAATTATTCTCTGGTGCCTATCTCCTCTGCACGCGAGGGATTCCAACACAGAGAGGTAGAAGGAATGTGGTAGAGTTTGGAATGAGTGAGGAATTGTTTGAATTCAATTTCGCCTACAGATTCAATTCAATTTCTGCCACCAGATTTCTCAATAGAACACAAGCATTGAGATCCCCAATAGTAGTCCAAGCTCCATCCAGAGAAGAGCAAGTTGACAATTTCTCCCAAACTGCCCTTCTATCAACATGATATGTTGGGAGACTCAGTCGATTCAACGGTCATGCACACTAGTACAGAAAACCCTGGGGATCTCTCTCTCCCACAACAAAATCAGACCCCTACTAACCTTAGGAATGGGATAGCATAAACCCCATAGTACTTCGCAAAGGAAGGAAGAATTAACACGACTTAGTTATATCTAACCTTGACTCTAAGGGTCTTTTTGGTTTGCTACAAGTGGGAGGAAAAAAATGTGAGTAATAGGAAAGAAAAAGTAGGAAGTTGAGATTTGTGCAAGTAAGTTTTTAAGTGTTTGCTTGTAATGTGAAAGTGTAAGTAAAAAAATATATTGTGTTTTTTGGTATCTGATTAATAATGTGGAAATGGAAGTGAAAAAGTTGACCACAAAGTTAATCGAAAAATAATATTAAAATGAATATTAATTATGAAATTTTTTTTACTGAAATTAGACTGCAAGTGAATTTAAATGATCACAAAATTAAATGTTTTGAGAGACAACTTATTAAAGTGAGATTACATCATCACAAAATTAACTGTAGCACTCAAAATAATAGTGTTAAAGGGAGATGTAAAAGAGAAAATGAGAGAGAAAAAAAAAAGGTTAACATCAGGGTGCCACATTTTGTGCAAGGGAAAAGGAAAAAGTGTTAGCACAAGAAGAACTAGAAATATGAGGAGGAGGAGCAAGGAGTAAGAACACAAAAATTTCTTTTCTATCAAACTCTTACTCACTCTTGCTTCTATTTTCATTCAAGGATGACAGCGCTATTTATAGACTCCTAATGACTCTTGAGATTCCACACACATTGGAATTCCACACACAAAGACTCTTAGACTTTCTCACAATGACTCTTGGTAATTACAAACTACATAATGCATTTGACCTCTCATCTCCTTAATTAATATTGTATTGGGAACTCCAAGGGACTTTGTTTGAGTTTATCTTTCAACAAATTCCTCCCTTAAACTCAAACATTTTCCATCCTTCATTCCAATCATCTTCTTGCAATTTTCGAATAGCGCTGTTGGTAGCGGCTTTGTGAAGATATCTGCCACTTGATCATGACTCGCAACGTGACTCAGTCGCACTTTACCTTTCTTCACATGTTCCCGTATGAAATGGAAACGAACATCTATATGTTTACTCCTTTCATGGTGCACCGGATTCTTTGCCAACTCAATTGCTGATTTGTTGTCAACTCGTATTTCGGTCGCTTCGTTTTGCTGGAGTTTTAGCTCACATAGCAAATTTCTCAGCCAGATTGCGTGACACACGCACCATGATGCTGCCATATATTCTGCTTCGCATGTTGATAAGGTTACTATTGGCTGCTTCTTTGAGACCCATATGAAAGCTGTGTCTCCCATATAAAACACATATCCCGATGTGTTTTTTCGATCATCTATATCTCCGCACCAATCACTGTCGGAGTAACCCACCAGTTTGTATTCATGTGTCTCCGAGTAGAATAACCCGAGTGATACAGTTCCTCGAATGTATCGAAGAATCCTCTTGATAGCCTTCAAATGTGAGTATTTCGGTTCCTCCATGAACCGACTCACTATCCCGACACTATATGCAATGTCAGGCCTTGTGCATGTGAGATACCGTAGGCTCCCAACTAAGCTCCGGTATTTGTTTGCATCTACTCGATCTCCTTCATCAAATTTTGAGAGTTTCGCACCAAGTTCCATCGGTGTTGCTACCGGGTTGCAATCTTCCATCTTGTTTTTCTTCAAAAGTCTTTTACATACGCCTCTTGGGACACAAATATTCCCGATTTTTCTTGCTTAACCTCAAGACCAAGAAAATACTTCATCAGCCCCAAATCTGTCATCTCGAACTCCCGAGTCATCGCTTCTTTGAAGTCTTTTATCATCTCCTCATTATTCCCCATGAATATGAGATCATCAACATAAAGAGTAACAAACAGCAAGTTACCTTTTTTCTTCTTCACGTATAATGCATGCTCATGAGGACATTGCATGAACCTGTTCCCTTTGAGATAGGTGTCGATTCGGGTATTCCATGCTCGCGGCGCTTGCTTCAGCCCATATAGCGCCTTCTTTAACTTCAACACTTTTTTCTCCTTCCCGGCTTTCATGTATCCAGGAGGTTGCTCCACATATACTTCTTCTTCAAGCACACCATTTAAAAATGCTGACTTCACGTCCATTTGATAGATTGGCCACTTGAATTGTGCTGCTTGGGATATAAGAAGCCGAATTGTCTCCATCCTCGCGACTGGAGCAAAGACTTCATCATAATCAATCCCAGCCTTTTGTCTATAGCCTTTTGCTACTAGACGTGCCTTATATCTTTCAATCTCACCTTGGGCATTCATCTTTTTCTTATACACCCATTTTACTCCTATGGGTTGATGTCCTTTCGGCAGCTCCACCAACTCCCAAGTTTCATTTCTTTCAATAGCACTTATTTCTTCATCCATCGCGGCTTGCCATTTCTTATCTCTCACTGCTTCTTCAAAAGTGATATTCTCAGCATCCGCTAGAAGACATACCAAGTGTACTTGGCTTGTTGTCTCGTATAGATCTTGCAAGCTTCGCATCTTCGGTTGTCTTGGTTCTTCTTCATCATCAGATGTCGGAGGGCTTGTCTGTTTGATTATCGGTGCAGAGGTTGATTCTTCTATTTCTTCCTCCTGCGTTACCTCTTTTTTGTTGTTCCAATCCCATGCGCTTTCTTCATTCACTTGCACATCTCGGCTTACAACCACCTTTTCTTCGATCGGGTCGAATAACTTGAAAGCTTTTGTCTTCTCGTCATACCCGATGAACACGTACTTCTTACTCTTGTCATCTAGCTTGGTTCTTCTTTGATCCGGTACGTGCGCATAGGCCACACTACCGAATACTCTCAAATGTGATACGGTTGGTTTTCGTCCGCTCCAAGCTTCCTGGGGTGTTTGATCTCCCATCTTCGCATGTGGGCACCGATTTTGCACATACACAGCACATTGCACCGCTTCTGCCCAAAATTCTTTTGGCATGTTTTTGCTCTTCAACATCGACCAAACCATATCAAGAATAGTCCGGTTTTTCCTCTCGGCCACACCATTTTGCTGAGGTGAGTATGGTGCAGTCAAGAATCTTCTGATTCCTTGTTTCTCGCAGTAGCTTTTGAAAGCAGTTGACATGTACTCTCCGCCTCTGTCCGATCGTAAGGCCTTGATATAAAGACTAGTTGTCTTCTCTACTTGCATCTTGAATTTCTTGAACACCTCGAGTGCCTCGGACTTTTCTTTCATGAAGTAAACCCAAGTCTTCCTTGTGTAGTCGTCAATAAAGGTGATAAAGTACCTCTTCTCACTGAATGACTTAGGTGTGATCGGGCCACATATATCGGTATGTACCAATTCGAGAGAACTCCTTGCACGATATTCCGCCCTTTTCTGAAAAGTGTTCCTTGTTTGCTTGCCAAGTACACACCCTTCGCAAAATTTCTTGGTGTATTCCATATCTGGTAACCCGTGGACCATATGCTTCTTTGCTAATTCTGTTAGGCCGCCATAATGTAAGTGTCCGAACCGCAAGTGGCACAACGAGACTTTGTCATCCATGTTGACTTGCAAGCACCTTTCTCGCACACTTCTCAAGTTGAGTTTGAACATCCGATTCTTGGCCATCTCCACTCGTGCAAGTAACCGGCCTCCTTTGTCTTTCAAGTGTAACATTCGATCTTTCATGAAGATCGAATATCCCTTCTCTAATAGTTGGCTCATGCTAAGGAGATTACTTTTCATGTCAGGCACATAGTAGACATCCTCAATTGTCCCTTCTTTGCCATCCTTTTGAGAAAAGCGTATTTTTCCTCGGCCTTTGACTTGAACCTTCGACGCATCTCCAAATGACACGTGCCCATCTTCTATCTCTTGGATCTCCATAAAGAGATGTTTGTGCCCACTCATGTGATTGCTAGCGCCTGTATCGAGATACCAGACCGAGTCGCTATCAGGAATAATGTCTTTATAGGCCATCATGAGAACACCATCGTCTCTTATCTTCTCTTCCGTGACTAGTTTCGCATTTTCTTCTATCTTTTTGTCGGAGTAGCACTCTTTTGCGTAGTGTCCATATTTGCCGCATTTGTAGCACTGGACATTTTGACGATTTGACCGGCCGCCTCTACCACCACCGCGTCCTTGACCACGCCAATTTTGTTGGCTCGGCTGGTCCTTTTCTTTCGAGTTGTCTCCGCGTCCGCAGCCTCTATCGTAACCACGACCTCCACGGTCGCGTCCTCGACCACGCCAGTTTTGCTGGGCATACATCGTCTTGTCCTCCTTGATAGTTGCCTTAGATTGTAAAGCCTCTTCGAGCAGATCTTGTTTCTTCTTCTTCCGTTGCTCATGCGCCTCGAGAGAACCGGCGAGATCATCTATGGTCATCTCCTCCAGATTCTTCGACTCCTCAATTGCGCATACAACATTTTCGAAATTCTCGGTCAATGACCGCAGAATCTTCTCCACGACCCTTGAATCGGTTATGATTTCTCCATTGCGTTTGAGTTGATTCACCACCGTTTGTACACGCGTGATGTAGTCAGATACTCCTTCTGACTCCTTCATTTTCATGGCCTCCAATTCACCTCGTAGAGTTTGAAGCCGCACTTGTTTAACACGGTCGGCGCCTTTGAAGACTTTTTGCAAAATCTCCCATGCCTCCTTCGAAGTTGCCGCACTAGCAATCTTCTCGAACCCCGACTCATCTACCGCTTGGAATAAGAAGTAGAGAGCGGTCTTGTCTTTCGTGCGCGTTTCTTTCAATGCCTTTAACTGATTCGGCGTCATGTTATCAGTAGTAGCCGGCTCTGTGTAGCCATTCTCATTTACTTCCCACGCGTCTTGTGCACCAAGCAACACCCGCATCTGAATGCTCCAATTGTCATAGTTCGTCTTTGTGAGGCGTGGTAGCGGCATCTGCCCCAGCGGTGTAGGCTTTTGTCCCAGCGGTGTACTCCCGGAATTTGCCATGGCTGTCACCGACGGTCTTCACCTTCAGCACTTGTCTTTCCTTTCGGTACTTAGTTTCGCCTTCGCACTTAACTTCGCCTTCGGCAACTTGTACTCGCCTTCACCTTTAGCACTTGTACTCGCCTTCGCTTTCAGCACTTGTACGAAGTGGTAGGGGCGGTCTTCTCCAAGCTTCAAGCTTCACAATGGGATCACCTCCCAAAGAAGCTTCAAGCTTCACCTTGCTTCAAGCTTCAAGCTTCACAATGGGAATCACCTCCCAAAAAAGCTTCAAGCTTCACCTTGCTTCAAGCTTCAAGCTTCACAATGGGAATCACCTCCCAAAGAAGCTTCAAGCTTCACCTTGGCTCTGATATCAATTTGTTAGCACAAGAAGAACTAGAAATATGAGGAGGAGGAGCAAGGAGCAAGAACACAAAAATTTTTTTCTATCAAACTCTTACTCACTCTTGCTTCTATTTTCATTCAAGGATGACAGTGCTATTTATAGACTCCTAATGACTCTTGAGATTCCACACACATTAGAATTCCACACACAAAGACTCCTAGACTTCTCACAATGACTCTTGGTAATTACAAACTACATAATGCATTTGACCTCTCATCTCCTTAATTAATATTGTATTGGGAACTCCAAGGGACTTTGTTTGAGTTTATCTTTCAACAAAAAGTAATATTAACTGATTTAGATCCCCTTATCTTTCTTGCTCGGCGTCTTCTTTCCTCCAGCTTTGATCTTGGCCTTCATTTTGATTCCTGGGTTCAGTGACAGGGATCTGATTGTTGTTGCTTCGCCTTGGCCCAGCACAGGCGCTGAGGACCAGGGAGGAGGTTGAGAGGAATCCTCCAATTGTGCTGCAAAATCTTACAACAACGGAACAAGAGGGCAGAGCAGCTGCTAGCTTTCTGGTCTCGAGTAGGAACTTCCACAAGTAACAGGTCATCTTCTTCAGCTGCTTCTGCTCGCAATTCCTCCTCTCTTATTTCATCAAATAGGAGTTATTTTGCTCCATGTGGTCCTTATCTTGAACTTCTTTCAGAACACTGGAGCAGTTTTCAGTTGTTTGCCTTTGCTTGGCTAATTTCCATTCTGTCTGTTAAGCTTTAGTGACCCATGCATGACAGACCACACATAGGGGTCCACATGTTCTCTAGACTACATTCACGTGCGGGAGATTGTTTCTTCTTCCTTCGTGCATCTTTTGAGTAGCTTGCTGTCTCCCTTTGTAAGGAGCTGGTTGTGTTTCATTGGAAGCAATAATAACGGTAATGCAATCTACAAGTATGGTCAACGGTTACCTAAAGACAAAAACACAAGGGGTCCAGTTTATGTGTGTGTGCCACACACACGCATTAACACGTGAATTGGAACTCTTATAATATGTTATAATATGTATGTGAGGCCCACACATAACATATTATAAGAGGATCAATACACATGTCAATACGAGATTGGTCCTCTTATTGTATATGTGTGTGGCTAGGCACTTGAACTAATAATAAATATACAAATGAAATAATAAATGGCTAATTTTCTTAAAGACCCCTTAAACTTTCATAGTTTTTCTAAAAAAAAAAAATAACCACTTTAACTATCATTAAATTTCGAATAAACCCGTTTTGTTAAATAACCACATGGATAATGGTCAAATGCGTTGCACTTGAAAGGGGGAATGTTCATTTGGGATTTCTTATAGTTATTTAATATAAGGGGTTTTTAAGCACAGTGACATGGTGCTCAAAAAGAGGGAGGGGAAAATCTCGGCCTCTCACTTCTCCGGGGGCAGCATGTGAGTTTCTCTTCTAATCTCATATTTTCAAGACAAAATCACATTTAAGCTTTAAATTTTTCAGATCAAAATTTCTTGCTTATTAAGTTCCCCTCGTATTCAAATATTAAATACAAAGCAACTGACAATTGAAGTTATTTAATTTCAACAGTTGTGGTCTTCCTCTCTTCGCTGTTCATTTAAAATCTTAGATTACATGAGGTTCACTTTTAATTGCTCTACACTCTGATGCACCAATTTCTTCTAGATCGGTCATGTCCCCTTGTTGAATACATATCCCATACGATTCTCATTGGGTACTTGTAGAATTCTTGATGGATAGTTCTATATAAATTCAATATGCGTCAGTTTAAAGTAACTTGTGAACCAAATACTTTATAAATTTTTTTCAGAAATGAACTGTACAACACAACACACTATTTCTATGCAGTTTTTCACTTTTAACACGTATAATTCTTCTAACATTTTTTTTTCTCTATGATTAAATTATACAATATCATAATTACATATATAAATATATAAATGATACTACTTACTTGCCGTGTCCACAACGTATGCATGTCTGTGATTTTTTTAATTTTTTATGGATCCACGCATCTATATCATATCCATATCCGATATGCATGTCCGATATCCGTATTCGTATCCACAATCTTGGCTCTAAGCAATCACCTTGTTGATAGGGCCAGTTCTGGGCCTTTCTAAATCCAGTGTGACAGTCTTTTCTCAACACATTGGATCGTGATTTGATGCAATGCTCGGGTCTAGCCAACACAATAATTCCAAACAAAACCCAAAGTAAAATTATGGGTTTTTAGGTTTTGGTCCCTAAAAGTTATTTTATTTCAATATTAGCCATTGACAATATCATATTGGGATATAAGTCCCCACAATTTATCGCTAACTTATTATTAGTCCATTTAACTATTTTTTTTCCAAATTAAATAATATTCTATTAGTTCCTAACTAAGTAAACATTTTTATCTTATTACCTCTTCTTCCCAACTTCTGTAAATTCAGCTTGACCAACAACCTTCTTCTTTTCTTGTTTTCTTTATTTTATTTGATTCTCTTCCTTATACTCTCTTTTCATAAATAATTTTTCGTCAATCCCATATGGTTGACTCTCTCTCATGCAACTTCAAATTTTGGAACAAATTTGTAATTTAACATCATAATTGGATTTCTATCATAATTACTTATGAGATTTGATAAAAATAAATAGTAAAGGACTAATATCAAGTTAACCATATATTGTTGGGGACTAATATCTAAATATAATATTGCTAGGAACTAATATCTAAATAAGAAATTTGTCAGGACTTGTATCTTAACATCAGTGTTTCTCACCTTTGGACCATGGCCAAAAACCACCAGGTTTTCGACTTTATTTTCCGTATTTCTCTGAACATAAATATTTTAATGTGACATTTAAGTTAATTTTTAATATTGTTTTGTTTCAAACCTTAAATACAATTTAAGCACAACTTTGTTAGTAGAAGAATTTATCTAGAAAGGATCTATGGTAAGCTCGAAGACAGACATGAAAGTGTTTAACAAAGCATAATTTAACCTGCTCACATCTGCAATGCTATTACACTTACATTTCTCATTTATAAACCTGACCTGAGACAATCTAGAGTCAAAAGGTCTTGGCTGGAATCTCTTTTTTGTAACGCCCAATGAATTTTCAAGCAAAATTCCTCTGTATACATTTCGAGTAAACTGTCGCATTTCTTGCAAAAGTTCTCTCCTTCGCTATAGAGACCTTAAAAACAGAAGTCAGCAAAAGAGGAGAGGGAAAAAAATTTTTACAGCCTTGAAAGATGAGAGGCTACCAAACTCTATTTTTTATCTGAAGTCCAATTTCTGCACTCTTCCAAATGACTGTCACTGATTTGTTGAAAGAAACTGAAACTCTTCCCACTCGATGGTGGCTTTCTTAAAGAGTTTGAAAGCTAGAGAACAGCGAAAGATAGGGACATGAATTATACTGTTGACACAGCAGTCTCTCAAAATAGTCAGCTAGTCTTCAGAGTTCAGCCTGCTCGTTTTGGGTTCAAATTAAATTAACATAAATTTCTCACAACACTTATTTTAAGAACTGTTCTCGTGGGATCACCTACAAGTTCAGGTGGATCACGAATTTAATAAAAAAAATTGTAAGCAACTGAAATTTTTATGTTGTGACCCTGCCTTTTTTTTTAGTTAGAAGTGAGAAAACACACGCAAATAGCGATTTGGCTATTTCCAACAAAGTTTAAAACGAGAAGAAAAAAGATAGTAAAAAAGTTCCTCTTGATAATACCCAAATGAAGCCAAATTAGGCACACTAAAAACTTTGCAGTATAATAGAATGGTACCTCATTCCCTGCACCGTTGGAGTTAAAAATTATTTGTTTAATTAAAAATTATATTAGACAAATTAATAGATTATATGCAATCTTATAAATATTTTTCACCTAAATAATATCTTCTCTTTCATGTGGATTGGGTTTGTTCAGCCCTAGTGGGCCAGCCCAAGAAGCCCGTCCCACACCCGGATTGGAGTGGGATTGCTGTTCGACTCGAACTCGGAAATTATCCCGAGTCCGATCGCAATTTCGAAAGGACAAAGAAAACTGAAAAGGGTTCGGTTGATTGGCTGAATGTGTGCGGTTCGATCCATCGGTTATAAAATAGTTTGTTCGAGGCCGAAAACTAAGAGATAAAAGCCAGAGATAAAGAAGGATTGAGTTCGACCGTTTGATTATGTAGTGGTCAGTTTCTGATCTTCTTAAGATCACGCCACATGTCTGTCCCGTACCAAACAGATGCATGGCACTTGACAGCTTCTAGAACTCCTGATCGGGAGCCTCCGTTCAATTCAAACTCTGAGGAGTTCAGATTGGTAGAAGAAAGAGATAAAATCAGTTACGAGTATCCTATTTCTAAGGCAAATCTCCATTTGAACTCTTACGGCTCGGAAACGGACCAATCACATCTACAGCTGGAAGCAGATAATCAGATAAAGATGAACTCTCGCCTAACTAATTCAAATCAGGATGTTCAGCTCTAACTGCCCCTAGGATAAGCGGTTAAATGTTTAAAAAGAGCTAGACTCTGCAACTTTATCTAACAGATAAAGCCTGTATAAATACTAAATCCCTTCCAACGTGAAAGAGGACGATTCATTGAGCTTAGAAATCCTAGCCCACTAAAAGATCACTATTATAATAATAATTATTATTATAGTGAAATCTCTCTCCCTCTCTCTATGGTTTTTTTTTCTTTCTGATTTTTCACGCAAGTCTCTGTTGTGTTAAATTTTCTGTGATTAGATTTTCTCATCTCCACAAATTTAGTGCGTAGATTAATTTCTTAGAAAATTATCAACAACAGATCTTTTAGAGGAAGATTGGTACAATGTTATAGCGATGGATTGATTACATTGTAGTGAATAAATTCAACCTGACGAGAGGTGAGAGTAATTGGAGATTATAATTTTTTGTTCTCATAGTAGATATTTTGTTGTTGCTGGTCCCGTGATTTTTTCCAAAAAGTTTTACATAAATCTTGATCTCTTTTGGTGATTGTTTTCCTAAATTGGTGTTGTTGATTTGATCGATATCCCGCAAGAAATCCGTGATTGATTAGTGGTACCAAATCTTATCAGAGTGGTATCAGAACAAGATTGGTAAGCACAATGGAGAATAACTAGAACAATCAGATGATTTCTCTCAAGGGATTGTTTTGCTTTATACACTTAAATGACACAAGTAAAAAAAGTTTTATTTGTACATAATACATGCAGCTCTAGCTACAGTAAACAATAACCAAACTGTTTGTTTTGAGAATGTTGGAGTTACGTGTACCTCTAACGATAGAGCTATGTTTTAAGAGATGTACATCTAATGATAGAGCTATATTTTAAGAGTTTTTTTTTTACTGTAGTTGGAATTATGATCAAATTGACAGAATGACAACATTAAGATTTAATATAGAAAATTAAAAAAAGATGACTATCGTTTAATAATATTTAGGCAATAGAAGCTCACTAAGTATTAAACTAAACAGTTATACTATATTTTCTGCAACTGAAACGTTAACTATAAATTATCAAATCAAACACATGACTTGATGATCTAAATTAAAGGAATAAAAATACACGCGATTGGAGTCACTTTGCAGCTCATTAGTACATGAAACCAAGCAACCCGTCGTTCAAATTAGTGCTTATTTAGTTGATTACATAGAATTTATTTTACTTTTTATGTTATTTCTCCTAATTAAAGTTGGGTCGGATTTGTGTTGTTAGGTGTGGTGCCGCGCCTTAAATACAGCCCATGACTTGCAACACCCCCTCCCTCCCTCTTTTCTTGATGGCTCACACATTTATTGTTGTATTTATTAGCGTATTCCTAACTGTTCCTTTAATTAATTTTCTCCCGAGTGTTTACACTGACTCGCTGTTTACTGCACAATGACACGTTGCTTCAAATTTTTGACCTTTTCATTTATTTATTTATTTTTTTTTAAATTTTCCTTCTTTCTTCTCTTTTCTTTTTGTGATGAGACTTATATGTCTATGAAAATTGTAAAAGAATTCTAAAAAAGAGAAAAATTTAATTCTGGCGTTTTGAGATGGACGTCAGATTATAACTCATATTTGTATGCATTCTTCCGTGTCCAGCTTGTATTCAATTTCAACTTTATCAATTAACTATGATTTATAAATATATATTTATATTCCACGGTCATATTCATATTCATAATTATGGAGAACATATTCACAATATTAATATCGTGATGCCAATTATCGATCTAGACATGATGCGGAAAAACATCTGGTGGTGAAGTGTAAACTGTCGGTTGCCCTTAATCAAATCAAAAGACTTGATGTGCAATGAAATTACTTAATAAACACATAAAATAAAATAAAAAGATTTTTCCTTATAAAATTGAGCCCTTTACCAAGAACATAAATTGACACCCCCGATATTTTAATAAATAAAACAAAAACCCGATATTGCAAGTAAAGAGTAGTCAGTAGAAAATGAAAATGACTCTTCATTTCTCCCTCACAAGTAATAACATTATTAAAACAAAAAATGTCCCTTTTTCCCAAAATCTAAAATCAAAGTTTGCCTCCCTCTCATTGATTATTTTTCTAACATTTCTTTAAAGTAGTTGGGCGCTAGACCCCTTTCAACCTCGCCTTCACGCACTCTATAACTCCGCGGCCCCTCTCTTTCTCTCTCTCTGTTAATTTCCCAAAAAAAATAATAATAATTACCATTTTTTGTAAAAAAAAAAATGACCGAGTCCGGCAACGCCTCGTCCCGCCTCGGCCCGTCCCCGACGCACGTGCACCACGACCGCGGCCGCACGCGCCGCCGCCGCTGCCTTCCCTGCTGCCTCATCTGCCTCATCATCCTCCTGGCTTTAATCGTCACCGCCGTGATCCTCGCCTTCACCATCTTCAGGCAACGGGACCCAAGCATGACCCTAATCTCCGCCGCTGTCAGCGGGATCTCGCCACGTGTCACCCTCCCGGCCGTCCGCATCGACCTCAACGTGACCCTTGACCTCGAGCTGCTCGTCCACAACCCCAACTACGCGTCGTTCGCGCACGAGCCCGGGACCAGCCAACTGTTGTACCGCGGGGTCCAGGTCGGGGAGGCTGACGTGGCGTCCGGGAGGATTCCGTCGCGGGGGTCGGAGCAGGTGCGGGCCAGGATGACGGTGGAGGGGGATAAGGTCACCGCGGAGGTTGGGAACTTGATCCGGGACGTGATCGCCGGGGAGGTGGGGCTCGACACGAAGACGGTTATACCCGGTAAGGTTACCATCCTCGGGTTTATAAAGCGGCACGCGGTGGCCACGTCGGAGTGCCACCTGGCGGTGGGGTTCCCGGAGGTGAAGGTCACCAGCCAGGAGTGCAGCCAGAGGACGAAGCTGTGAGGGGGTGAGTGTCACCGGGGGGTGCGTGGATTGGTTGATTGATTTGTGGCTGTAGCTGTATACGTATTTTGGTATTTTGTGTATTGGTGCCGTGCATATACGTATGTAGGGAGGGAGGGTTTGTTGGGTTTACTTGGGCACCTGATCTACTGTGTAGTTTTAGTTTATGTTATTATAGTCAATATTGAGTGAGGATATTAATTGATGTATGGTCGTTTTTCTTATCTTTTTCCTTCTTTTTTCCTTTCTTTTTGAGTGGTCAATGTTTCTTTCTTCCTTTTCTTTTTTCTGGTTCCCAAGCTCCATGACTTTGAATAATTCAAAGTCAAATTGTTATGGAACACACCTCTTAATGTGCCTTACAAATTTATTTTGATAAAAAAAAAATTTCCCAATCCATTACAAATCGATCGGAAGATTCGAAGCTAAAACCTTCACAAAATAAAAAGAAAAAAAAAAAAAACACACAGAGTCACTTGCGCAATGCTCTGTTAACCCCAATAGTATTCGTTTTGGAAGTAGACCCCATATCTTTTTACCAATAAACAAACCTTCTATATGCCCGTTTATTAGTAGGTTATGCCCGAATGCTATTGTGAAAATGAGTACACAAGAGAAAATATTGGGAAATAAATTGCGGGTGAGTGTTGAGAAAAGAGACTAATATAATAAGAGTTTGAATTCTCACATATTGTAGTGATCAGATTTTGATTCTTGTCAAAATCACGACATGTGTCCCACTGCGTTAGAGGTGTCCCAAGCGATCAATGAACCCGACATATCAGCATGCCTATTATGGGCCCAAGAAGAAGGCATTGGGTCCTGCCCCGAGCCCACACTTATCCCGAGCAACCTACACAGATCTTCGACTACCAGGTCCTTTTATGAGACCACAATGACTCGAGATCACCCATCCGGATGCTCAAATCGGATGAAGCTATTCCGCTAGTCGGAGCCCCGGCTTCCAATACGAAGACCCTCCACGAAGATTGTCATTTCTACACTAATTACAGCTTTATGGCAGGATCCCCGCGATTCACGGATTCAATTACGCTGCTAATTCATTCTCATGTTCAAAACGTTACAACGCTCCTACTTTAATGCGGGCTATTATGAAGGGTGGCATATATCTCTGCATAAAAGTTCTAACAATCAAGCGGTGCGATTTGAGCGGTCATGAAAAAATCATAACGTGCAAATCATGCAGTTATGGAGATCCGAAATATCCGCACCATTAATTATAACTCCAACAGGAATATTTACACCTCGATCTCTATGGAAAAAAAGATTAGCTTCTAATTACCACCAAAAGTACTACATACTAGCACTTTTTCGCTTGCTTCCACTCCAAACGAGAATTTTCATTTTATGTCTGAAGGTCTTCGGCTGTCGCCATACCGATGCTCCAGTTCTGAAAGGTGTTCTTCCCCTTTTCTGTGTTTTTGACAGGATCAATAGAGAGTGTTCGATCATCTGTGTCGGAAAATTCCCACCACACATATGTAATTTGCCGGTGAGGTCAGGTTTGCCGATAAAAAAGTGGAGCGTGGTGGAGAGCTCAAGTTCGAGTCTCGGCTACCATCTATTTTCTTAAAAGAAAATAAAAAATAATAAAAGAAGGCAAAGAAAAACTAACAAGACATGCTATTCAAACTACTCTTAGACTCACAATAACCAAAAGAAGAGAAAAAATTGAAGTTCACCTAGGGGGGTGAATAGGTGACTAGCTAATCTAATGATAAATTAATGCGGAATTAAACTATTTATACAAATTAAAACTTATTAAGCTAAACACACTAAGTATAACACAAGAGTATGACCAAATTCCCGGTGAAGGGTTCTGAACTATCTCCTCAAGATTCCTCTAGATAAGAGTTGAGGTGCTGCTATGGCTCTCTTGGTTGAATACAAGTGCGAGCAAACAATCTCTAGCATATAACGATTAAGCACAAGATATATCAAGCATATAAAGATTTAAGTAAAGTAAGCATGCAAGATATAAATAGAAGTGAGAGATAGAGAGAACAATCGCAAACACGGGAGATTTGTTTCGAGGTTCGAGCACCCTTGCTCTACATCCCCGCCTTCAACACTATGAAGGATTTCCACTAGAATCGATCCCACCGGATCACTCGGTGTCACAACACCTACAACGAGTTCACACTAGAACTCCTTGGACTCACTAGTCCCTCTCTTGTTCCCGTAAGAATAACACACGCAAACACACTAGCTTGTCGAGGTCGCACCTCTACACCGAGCTCCCACAAGAACTCGAAACAACACGAACCCGCAAGTTCGCCTCCTCAAATACAAGGTAGAAATACTTTGGTGATCTCAACACTTTGATCACCTCAAACACTCTCACAACAATGATCCCTCGATGATTGATATAGCAATGGATAGCTCAAATATGTGTGAGAAAACAAGATAGAATGGTGGAAGAAAAACTCAAGAAATCTTTTTTTTAAACACTCTTGAAAAACTCTCCTTTTGATATGGAAGTTTTAGCTCTAAAACAAGTGAAGATAAACACTTAGAAAGTTAAGAAAAACTAGCTTGAAAACTTACTTGAAATCTTGTTTGAAACAGTCCAAGGGAACCCCAATTTATAGGCTCCCAAAATATGGCCGTTAGAGGCCAAATCAGCAGCTGACACGCTGTCGGTCGACCACCCGATCAACCGGCCAACGGTCGGATTTCCGACCATTATGCCACCGGTCGACCGCCCGTGAATGTGTATATGCATGAAACAAATGGAAAGGGAAGAAAAATTACCTCATGGTGGTGGTTCCGGTAGTGGTCTAATTGGTCTACGAAATGCGGCCCAATTCAGAAACCCACCAGTGACCTCTCTAATACGACCCAGTAAAAGAATGATTGAGTGAATGGTCTTATTTAAAAAATTATCCCCATTTAATTTTCAATTTTTAAAAATAATTACTGGGTCATTTTCTTCAACATTCTTGTCCAACAATGAAGTGTGATTTTGAGAGATGATTGAATTGAGCTTGGACTCAAATGGAACATGAACAAAAACCAATACTGACTCGGAAATTTGACTCAGATCAAGTCGATATTCAAAAAGGAGAGTCAAAATTGATTCAAAAATGGGGTCCAAAGTAAAGAATTGATGTTCACACATTTTTTCCATCAATGAAGTATGATCATAAGATATTGGTAATTCAATTTCACAGTGTACTGGTACAGAATTCAATGTTAATTCCGGAATAGAGAAAAAATCTAGTAAAGATACCGGGGTCATTATTGAATCAAAAAGTGAAATAGAATTACCAACTTGAGATTCAAGATCACTTTCAAGCTTAAGTTCAATTTCGAGAAAAGGATAATTTGCCAAAATGTCAAGGTGGTTCTCAAAGTTTTGGGCAAGTTCAAATGGATGTTAATGAAATTGAATCTTGATTTTTGTCTACAGAAGGAATGTGAACGGGTGAAAGGTTCAAGTTCAGAAATTATGGGAATCAAAACTGGCTCAAGAACATTACTTAGTTTAGGTAACACTACATGAGTCATTATTGATTCAAGGATTGGACTCGTATCGCTAAATTGAACCTCAGGTTCACATTCATCTTCAACTTCAGTTTCAAAAAATAGATAACTTGTCAAATTCTCAAGAATTTGATGTTGGTCAAGTTCTGGTTAGTATGATGAAATTGAAGCTGGATTTTCAAAATGACATAATTCTTGAGTCAGATGAAAATTTGGTGGACATTGAAAGTCAACCATATTTTGCATTATTTGCTCGGACTCTTGCACGAATTCTATAGTTTTTTCCCACAATGATTTTTCTTTGAGTGGTTCTGGAAAAGAACTATATAAATTTTGAAAATTTTGTGGACATGATGAGGTCACCGTGTTTTCAAATTATTTTTGAGCCTCTATCATTTCTTTCAAACTCCTTTGCAATGATGATTTCTCTTCAATTGGTGGTTCAGGAAAAGAAAGATGTGAAGCAGAATTAGAAAATGAATATTGTGAAAATTATGGACAATGTGGTTGAAAATTTGAATCGGGGGAGGTGAATCTCCATGAACTTAGTGAAGAGTGGAAGTTATTTTGAAAATCTTAGTCATAAAATTGGGGATATGGGTCATATTAAGTCGGATAATCCCAATCCGGCCTATACAATTGGTCCATGTTGTACATAATCGGGTTGGAGTTATCCGAATCAAATGAGGTCGGAGTGAAATGTGGATTCATGTTTGTATTGAAAAAATTATTTTTGTTGAAATCTTTATCACAATTTACACAGAAGAAAAACAAACAAACAAACATCAAATAAAGAAAGAGAACAAAGAAAACAACTCCATGGTTAACTTAGACCAAGACGACTTCTAACTAGTTAGACTGTCCACAGGGGGTACACTGTCAGAATCTGACCATAAGTTAATCGGTCAGATAGGGGTAAGATCAGTGGGAGGTATCCATGCTGGAGCAACGGGCCTAATTATGCCAAACCACTATTCTTCGAGGTTTCGCCTCTCAATCCCCAACCTTCGACACCGATTTGATAAGAGTCAACTTTTAACAACTTCCCCCTTAAGTCAATCTCTTAAATGAGTCAGAGATGTCCTTAGGGGCCAACGTCTAGCAATTGTTATTAAGGCTTGGATTGTGTAAGTGGGGAGGTGATTTTTGGGTTAAGGAAGGGTAATAACTTCCTCACCTTATGTTGTATTGGGTTTTGCCCTTAAGTTCAAGCTGTTGTCTTTATTGTTTCTCTCCAGAGTGATTCTGGTAAGATAGAATGACTAATCATACTTCTTACCATATCCTTAAAAGTCATGTTTCGTATTTCAGCCACACCATTCATGCTAGGTGAGCCTGGCATGGTGTATTGTGGGACGATTCCACATTCCTCTTGGAAGTCAGTAAATGTCCATGGACGTTGTTCTCTTGAACCATCATACCTGCCATAGTATTCACCACTACGGTCAGAGACACACTTAATTTTCTTGCTGAGTTGAGTTTCAACTTCAGCTCTAAAAATTTTGAACATGTCTAGAGACTCTGATTTCTCACGAATGAGATATAGGTACCCATAGCATGAGCAATCGTCTATGAATGATATAAAGTATTGTTGACCATTCTAAGAAGTCATAGCGAATGATTTACAGATATCCGTATGTATTAATTTTAAGACGCCTGAAGATCTGTTGGCACCTAATCTCTTATGTTTGATTTGTTTTTTCCTGATACACTCAACATAGACATTTAAATCTGAAAAATCAAGGGAATCCAAAATACCTTCTGACACAAGTCGTTCTATTCTAGATTTGGATATGTGACCCAAACGCTTGTGCCATAATCTTACTGAATTTTCTTTATTTAACTTAAGTTTTGTACCACGTGAATCCATATGCAAGATTTCATTATATGATGCAATCGTGTCATGCAAATAAAAGTTATCATAAATACTCAATGAACCAGTACCAACAATACTTGAATTTAATAAAAGACTAAACTGATTGTTTTCAAAAGAACAATGATAACCAAAATTGTCCAATAAAGAATCAGAAACCAAATTCCGTCTAAATGATGGTACAATGAAAGTGTCTTTCAAGTCCAAATAAAGACCAATTCTTAACAACAACCTAAAATGCCATATTGCCTCAATTTCTACCGACTTTTCATCGCCCACAAAAATGTATCTTTCATCATCATTTGGCCTTCGGTAGCTCAGCCAACCCTGCATAGAAACACTTATGTGAGTATTTGCACCAGAGTCTAACCATCAAGTGTTTCCAGATATTGAAGCTAAATTAATCTCAGAACAGACCAAAGTAAAGAACATACTCTTCTTAGCATGTCAAGCATGATATTTTGTACATTCTTTCTTTATGTATCCAGATTTCTTACAAAAGAAACAGTTTTCATTTTCCTTAGGTTTCTTTTGATCGAACCCTTAGCAGCTTCATCCTTCTTTCTTTTCTTTCCCTTATCCTTTGAGGTACTGATCAGATGAGCACTTTTAGATTTCTCATACTTAAGCGTTTTCTCTTCTTGCACACAATATGAAATGAGCTCATTCAGAGTCCATTTCTCCTTCTGACAGTTATAACTGACCTTAAATTGACTGAAGTGTGCAGGAAGTGAAATCAATACCAAATGCATGAGTAAGTCCTCAGACAACTCGAGTTTTAGTGCCTTAAATTTAGAAGCAATATGAGACATCTGCATGATGTACTCCCTTATGTTTCACTTGCCCTTTTACTTCATAGAAATCAAGCTAGCTAAAAGTGTGCTTGTTTCTGCCTTATCGTTCTTTGCAAAATGTTTCCCATTTTCGGTATGGAAATCTTTTGCCAGAGTTATCTCATCAGTACTGCATCTCGAAAGGCTTCCAGAATGTCACGCTTTATGATTATTAGAGTCATGCGATTAGAGCGTTCCAACTTCTCAAAGTTCTTCTATCATCAGAAGAACTTTCAGCTGTAAGAGAAGTAGGTTGCTCTATCCTTAGTGTAAGATCTAGATTCATGTAGCCAAGAATGATTAAAATATTCTCTTTTCATTCCTTGAAGTTTGTCCCATTAAGCATGGGAATAATATTTGTATTTGCAGATATAGCAGCAGCAGATACAATAGCATGTACAAAAAATGAATTAAATAAGCATGTATGTTCATGTCATAATCAAATAAATAACTTTTAAGTTTAAACAATTATGAAATACATTTCAAGATACCTAGCACAACATTAATATCAAGTTTTTAGACAATAATATTAACTCGTAAGTGTTACTTTTGGTGTAGCAATCAAATGTTGATAATAAATCCCGTCTAATAATAAATTTATCTTTGGATCAACTTATTATTCACATAGAAATCTTATAATTGTCACACATTTATCACCACAAGTGTGTATGCAATTCAGCCAAATATTATCCTTTCTTTGGGCTGGTTAATACTCGCATAAATTCATACACATACACAAACATCTCAACATTCTAAAAAAGTCAATCTACACAAGAGAGGTCACTTTGGCGACATCTTATTTCAATTAGTTTTATTAAATGTTACACTTTCTTAATAATTTATTGGATGTACTCAAAATTTGTTTAAAATTTTGAAAAGTCTCAAAATTGCCCAAAAAGGGGCCCAAAATTATGTGACGCCCGGGCGCCAACGCCTTGGCGCGGCCGCTCCTGGTCCAAAATATTTTTTTTAATCTGAATTCAGATCTGAAAGTTTATTTTTATTATTAAACTGAAGATCTGAAAATTTTAGATCCATAAATCTGAAGAAAAGGAAAATTTTTACCAAAGCTAAAGTAATCATGCAATATGATTCATAAGAGCTAATTTATATTTTATAAAGTTTCAATAAAAAATTTCAAATTTTGAACTTTAATTCCCAAATCTAGGGAGCCTCAATGGAGCGGCTCTGATACCAATTGATGGAACTTGAATTAAACAAAAAGATTCGATTTACAATATTCATCCTTAGAAGTAAGCAAGATTAAAAATCATAACTTTATCTTTAGCATAGATCAAACCTTAGAAAATAGATTTAGTCTCCATGAAAATTCAAAAATATGAGAAAATAAAATAATAAAGACGGAAGCGTACCTTGGTTCATGATTTTAATTCCTTAAAT
The DNA here is from genome assembly GCA_038442645.1 of Agave tequilana. Lineage (NCBI taxonomy): Eukaryota > Viridiplantae > Streptophyta > Magnoliopsida > Asparagales > Asparagaceae > Agave > Agave tequilana. The sequence goes on from JAVJIF010008098.1 coordinate 50,094, forward strand.
TGTTGGGACGGAGAAGGCCTTCCAAAAGATCGTATTCTTTTATGGTTTCTCTATGCTTGAAGGGATCTCAAAAAGAAAAAGATGATACGTTCTTTTGGGGACCATGATCCCTTAAATAATAGTGAGTTATTCTTTTTTCTAACTTGGCCCTTCATCAAATTAGAAATTACATAATCATCTCTACACATTAAATCCATGACAATTTAATACCTATTAGTCCAATTATTAACTTTATTAGATCACAATTAATATGGACTATACTTTAAGATAGTCATACACATTAAATTCAGATATGTGCCCTCACGCATGTTGAATTATTTCTAACAAGTTTCTCCTCACTTAGCTGGGTTTGTCACTTAGAGAAGATTTTTACAAACCAACATGAGCTGTTGATGTGGATTAAGTTGGTGGCCTTTGCAACACTGTAATTGCTCCAGATTAAACTTTAAGATAGCCAGTTATTATATAGGGGTAGTCTGATCTTTTTGCTTCACGTCGTTAACAGCATATGATAGTTTCTTAAAACTGAGCAAGTTCATGACAGTTTTATGCATGTTTGGAAGTTATTGTGCTCATTTAAAATCATAGTTGTGATTTTGAATGAGCAAGTATTTGTTTTCTATAACTCTCACCATGCAAAATAGTTAATTGATTTCATAATTCCTAAACTAGTTTATGGCTATCTAGCTTTATTCTTTTTAGTTTTTGATTCATTAATAAAATTTGATTTTGATTTGTTTATGTTTTTAAGTTTTTGGCCCCTATTTCTATAATTTTGGATACTTTTTAAGTTTAAAAAAATCAAATTAAGTATGAGCTAGTAACCAAGCCAACAAAGGCATAAATTTTAGAACACACATCCATCTATCACACAACTAATTACTCTTCGCCCAGAATACATGATGTGGTCACAGAGAGCTTCTGCTAGATTCATTAATTTTTAGTATATATTGCATATTGCAAATATTGATAATAATTTCATACTTTTTTTCCCCCCTTTTTGGCTTTCTCCCTTTCAAACAGTAAAAGATTGGATAATATTTTCCTTACTTCCATTAAATTTTTCTGAATGAAACGCGGTACACAAAAAGACAGTTTGAGATATAACAATACCACCACCACCTTAAAATGACTTGACTATTTTCATGCTACGATTTTTTGTGCTTGAATTGCCAAACAACATATGGACCAAACAGAATAAAGTATTGATTTAACGAAAAAAGTTATTTCCTTTTGCTTTCTGCAGTGCCACAAGAATTTAAAGCTGCAATATCTTGGGCCTGCAGGTATATTGGGTCTTGGCCCTTAGTCCAGACTATCTCTGAAGTCTGGATCAAGATTGTTGGAGAGAAATTATTGGAATTTTGGGCTTAAGACTGTGACGGACTGATTTGGGCATCAGATTAGCCCATCCCGTCAACATGGGCTGAATTGGGCTGGTCCTTTTTGTATTTTTTCCCTTAGGACGGGACTTGTCCCTATTTTATAATAGGGTTATTGTCATGTCGACTCTCGATATTTTTTTTTAAATTCTATATTAATCCTTGAAATCTTTATATTTTTCAAATCGATACCCAGATCTATAGTATTGACAAAATACTAAACTAGAATATTCTTGAAATATTTTTTTAAATTCAAATATTCTAAAATAATATGTGAATTTACCATTATACGCTCATCTCTTTCATTTATTTACCTCTCAACAAACACACTCTTTTTGCTGTCGCTGTCACCGCGTGCTGCTGTTGGTTGTTGTTGTCGCTACTGCAGCCTGCTACAGCTGCTGATGTTGTCGGCAGCTTGTCGGCCGTTGCTGTTGCCGCTGTCATGACGGTCGTTGGTGCTAAGTGAGAAAGAGTGAAAGAAAAACGAGGCGAAATTTTGTCAAATTTGAGGGGTAAATAATTATTCTCTTACCTCTTTATCGTTACAAAATAGATAGCAGCTAATGGAGGGAGGTGTTTGTTCAAATTTATAAGATTTGAAGTGTCGATTTGAAATTATGAAGATTTTGAGGACTAATATGAAATTTAGAAAGATTTTAGGATCAATATGACAATAATCCTTTATATAAATTGCCGGTGTAATTAACATATTGGTAGAGAGGATTTTTTTTTTTTTTTTTTTTTTGGCTGGAAATCATTTCTCGTAGAAACACTGTTCACAGGCCTAGCGAACAGTGCTTTTGCTGATTTCTCTGCCGCACCTGGGTGAAAATCGATTGTGAGAACCTGTTTGGTTAAGGGTGGAAGTGAGGAAGTAAGGATGTGAGGAAGTGGTATTAGTTCCCTTTGGAACTTGAGAATTGGTTAGTAAGTTTTCCGGTGTTTGGATGTTGTTGGGAAGTGTGGTTTGAAAAATGTTATGTCTTTTCCGGTGTTTGGATGGTAATGGAAAGTGGAAGTGGAAAAGTTGACCACAAAGTTGACCGCAAAATAATATTAAAATAAAAATTAATTAAGAAAAATAAAAAATGGATTGTAATTAGAATGCAAGTGAGATTTACATGACCAAAAAATTAACTGTTTTATGCTACAACTTATTATAAATGAGATTTATATGACCACAAAATTAACTGTAGCACTCTGGAAGTGAGAAAATGATTGTGTAAAAGAGAGAAGAAAAAAAGATAAGAGATTTTCTTATTTTTCTTTTTCGGTGTTTAGATAGACAGGAAAGTGAGCAATTATACTTCCCTATTTCCTTACTTCCGCCCACTTCCTTGCAACCAAACACACCCGCATTGCGTACAGAACAGCACTACGCGGGCCTCACGCTATGTTTTTTGAGTTTCGTCACTTTGACAACTAAAATGTTTGGGCAAAAATTTCTACGTGGTCATCAGTGTCAGGTTTGCTCCCCCCATTACTCACAACCGAACGTGCCCAAACCCTAGCAGGTGACAGTCTGAGAATGTGGGGCCCAGAACAACAATACACATTAAAATGCGGGTGATGGCGAAAAGCTGTGTGTGGTGAGACTGTGAGGCCCACCATCCACAAAACTGTATTCGGACAGTGCTGTGGGCTCAAACTGTGCTTCAAGTTAGATCGCAAAGGCCACGTGGTCAAGTCAACCTCCATTCAACCCAACAACTTCTCCAAGGCTCGGCCGCTGCCCAACTTTCTGCTCCATTCAACCCAACAACTTTCCTCAAGACTCGGCCGCCACCTAACTTTCTGCTGCCTTGAATGGTTGTAAAACTTAAATTTCCAAACAAACAGTAATAAAATAAAACAAATAAATAAAGAAATAAAACACACTAAAAAGTAAATAGATAAAATTTCGGATTCATGTAATGAAGTAGTTAAGCATCCAACGAGTCCTTGGATTCACAATGGGATCAGATTCGACATTGGGTCATGTAACAAGCAAAGTGTTTTCTTCTTTTGTTGCACTATAACATTGTTAAGCATGGAGAGGTCTGTCAACACTGCTTGCTAATTGCTGTCATGGTAATGGTAATAAGCAAAGGAAAAGAAAATCATCACATCTCTATTTAATGTTGTTATCTTTTTTTTCCCATTGGAAAGCACTACTCAACGGGATTCGATCTGGCAATCACTGGAGAGCAAATACAGGACCTGACTAGCGTCACGTTGGTCGAAATTATATATAACTAAATATGTTTGCGACGGGGTTCGAACCGGTGACCTGTGAGTGAGCGGTGCTCTTAACGAGCCCAAGACCGGCCATGTGATCACTCACGCTGGACATTTAATGTTGCGGTGCTCTTAACGAGCCCAAGACCGGCCATGTGATCACTCACGCTGGACATTTAATGTTGTTATCTGATAACTAGATTTTTAGATTGTACTTTGCGTATACAATGAGCTCAAGAAGTGTAAAGAGAGAAAAAGAAGGGAGACAACACTTTAAGCACGGGTAAAATGAAAATTGCTAAAATTGTATTTGTATATAATTTAAGAGTAGTAGATCATATTCAACGATCTAGATCTTGAGTTTAAGTGGTGTATCAACAAAATCAAAATAGGAATATCCGCATTCTTAATACTTCTAAAGTAGCTGAGCTCAACTCTCTCTGTAACACACTGGTTATTTAAATCCCGATTTAATATTTTAAGTTTGTTGTAACAAAAATTGATATTCTACGATACCAATTATTACTCACAGGATCGACGTTTGCGAAACTTGACAATATGATCAGTACTTGCAAAAGAAAACTATTGTAAAGCAAACTAGTAATACCTAAACAAAAGAGTAATAAAGAAAGTACACAAGAATTTAACGTGATTCGGCCCAAATTTGGCCTACATTCACGGAGAGAGAACTTGAGAGAGCTTTATTAATAACTTGGTACAAAGAGATCTAACATTCCTCTTGATGCAACATGAGCATTCACCTTCCTCATTAATTCAGATCTAGATTACAAGAGTATTACCTTATATCTATGCACCTTCACCTTGCTCCTCTCTTTCCTTGGCTTCCTTCTGATCTCCTTAGTGTTCTCCCTTTTTTTCTCCTTGAGATCAGCTTGGTTAAGGCAATTATAATACTTGGTTACAACCTTTTATTTATATGATTTTACAATACAACTTATATTTAGACTATGAGATGATCTTGGCCTTTGGATGGTTGAAGAATCTTGATCAATCCTTTTACGAGTTGATCTCCTTGATCTAGAAAGATTCTAGACCATTTAATCTTCAGAAGCAAACCTTCATTGAATAGGAATTTAATCCAATTCGTATCCTACCAAAATAAGGAAACTCGCAATCGCCTGAAAAGAAAACTGCTGAACCTGAATTTTCTTCTTCTGCTTCAAGTCATCGTCTTCTTCAACTCAATTGGATATTTTTGGACCATCATCTTCTCTTGAAAATAAGGCAAAATTCTAACAATCTCCACCTTGACTTACTTTTCAAGCCTTTAGTAAAACAACTTGAGATTTTGGATAAATACCTTGATTTTTTTCTTAGTTGTAATCGTGCCGTGAAGCTTTTAACTCTTGCTCCCTCTCCTCAGGGCCTTTGGATGATTTACCACCATGACTTGGGCTATCTCGGGCCTTACTCGAATACACCCGTTCTCCTTCCCGCAACACTTTAACCCGGTTCACGTCTTTTTGCAGTCTTCCTTGAAGCTCCGCCTTGCAATAAACTCCCTTCCAAACTTATCCTTAAAACTCCACCTCGAACTAAATTTTTTTTCCTTCAAGTTGTATAACCCTCCACACTTCTCTCCTTTCAGGATTACCTTATCTCCTTGACTAACTGTAACGACGTCTTATTGCACTTGGATTTGGTATCCTTTTTCATCGAGCACCCTTATGGATATTAGATTGTAGCGTGCCTCTGGGACATACCGGACCGCCTCCAGAGCACGCACTGTCTCATCTCTTTCTGTAACCTTGACTGTCCCAGTGCCAATAACCTCGCAAGCCGAGCCATCCGCTATATTGACAATCCCTTCCTCCTTTGCAACTAAGGAGTTGAACAGCTCCTTTTGGGAACATACATGAATCGTACTATTTAAATCAAATATCCAACATTTACCTTGAGAAGTGTTATCTTCGTTGGAAGCCTTTAATATTTTAGTTTCCTCTAAACCGCTCAATGTTGTGCCTGCTTCCGCAGCTTACCCCTTCTTCTTCAACCATTCTTACCGATTCTTGCAGTCATTCTTCTAATGATCTTCCCTGTGACAAAAGTGATATGCCTTTAATGAGCCCGGGCCTTTCTTCTCTTCTCCTCTTCTTTTACTTCCCATGACCATCAAATCAGATCCTGTCTGCTCCTCTTGATTTGGCCTTTTTCTATTCTCATTAGATAAGAGAGTTTACATGACCTCCTCCAAGATGAAAGTTTTCTTACCGTAGAGCATGGTAGTGACGATGTGATCATATGACTCTGGAAGTAAACGGAGAAGTATCAACGTCTTATCCTCTTCGTCGATCTTGATATCAACAGCTAGGAGCTCGCTGATGACCTTGTTGAAGAACTTTAGATGCTCTAATACACCGCTGTCCCTTTATTCATGCGTAGCTCATATAGTTGTTTCTTGAGATATAATTTATTGGAGAGGCTTTTCATCATATACAACATCTCTAATCTTAACCACAATCCTATAATCGTTTCTTCATTCATCACATTGTACATCATCTCGTCTGCGAGACATGGTTGGATCGTACTTGTCGCCTTTAATCTATCTCCTCACAATCCTTATTTGACGTACCTGCAGGTTTTGCTGACTTACCCTGTAAAGGCTTATAAAGACCTTGTTGCATCAGCAACACTTCACTCTTTTTTGTCATAAGTCGAAGTTTCCTTTACCATTAAACTTCTTGACCTCGAACTTTTTTGTAAAATTTCCTATCTTCAAAATATTGCCCTTCGTCAACCTTTAACTCTGATACCAATTGTTGTAACAAAAATTGATATTCTACGATACCAATTATTAATCTCAGGATCGACATTTGTAGAACTTGGGAATATGATCAGTACTTGCAAAAGAAAACTATTGTAAAGCAAACTAGCAATACCTAGACAAAAAAGTAATAAAGAAAGTACACGAGGATTTAACGTGGTTCGGCCCAAACTTGGTCTACATCCACGGGGAGAGAACTTGAGAGAGCTTTATTAATACTTGGTACAAAGAGATCTAATCTTCCTCTTAATGCAACAAGAGTATTCACCTTTCTCTTTAATTTAGATCTAGTTTACAAGAATATTACCTTATCTCTATGCACCTTCAACTTACTCTTCTATTTCCTTGGCTTTCTTCTGATCTCCTTAGTGTTCTCCACCTTTTTCTCCTTGGGATTAGCTTGGTTGAGGTAATTACAATGATTGATTATAACCTTTATTTATAGGATTTTATAATACAACTCCTACTTGGACTATGAGATAATCTTGGCGTTAGGATGGTTGAAGAATCTTGATCAATCCTTTTAGGAGTTGATCTCCTTGATCTAGAAAGATTCTAAACCTTTTAATCTATAGAAATAAACCTTCATTGAATAGGAATTTAATCCAATCTGTATCCCATCAGAATAAAAAAATTCGCATTCCCCTGAAAAAGAAACTAATTTACCTTGATTTGCTTCTTCTGCTTCAAGCCATCGTCTTCTCCAACTCAATTGGATTTTTTTGGACCATTATCTCTTCTTGAAAACAAGGCAAAATTCTAACATTCTTGATTAAAGAGATTATACAAATTATCAAAGATAGTGATTAAATTAATGTATGATTATAGATTTTTATAAAAATTTTGTGGGAAAAATTAGAAGTGAAATGATGTTGGATAATTATGGATATAAGTATATGGATAATTGCGTATGTATACATGAATGTGGTGGATATGTATATGTGCATAATAATGGTATTTCATAAGAAAATAAAAATCAAATAACAACACATCAAATAAGTAAAAATAAAGTTTATGTAGTTTCTTTAAATTAATGGTGGAGATGAGATCTTAGAATTGGAAAAGTGAAGTGGAGAATGAAGATTTTATTGAAATTGAGAATGGGTGATGTGGCAAGTATATTGGATTTTAGAAGTATTTTATAAAAATAAAATAAAATAAAATGAGCTGAAATGAAACCATCATCTCTATATCTCTCTCCCCTCCCTCTCCTGATGGAAATCGGCAGCCCCTCCCCCCAAATCTGATTTCTCTCTCCCCCTAATTTCTTTCTTCCTCTCTCTTAATTTCTCTCTCTCTCTCTCTCTCTCAGTTTCTCGCTCTCTCTCCCCTATCCCACTCTCTCCCTCACTGGATCTGGGCGCGTGCATGCAGCGGTGGGCGGCGGCGCGGGGAGGCCATTGTCGCTGGCCTGAAAGGAGGGGGACAACAGCCCCTTACTCCTATACTCCCAGGCCCTACTCCTCTACTCCCACACACTCTCTCCCCTTCTCTTGGTAAGTTGATCAAAACCCTAAAAGAACCCTTACTTTTTCTCTCTTTATTCCTCTTTCTAATTCGCTCCTCTCCTTTATCTAGTGATGGCTAGCTATGGCATCGGCAGCAAAGCAGAGATGTGGCGACTTCAAAGATGAGTAATTTTATAGGGAGGGAGTCTCCATTCAACCCCACTTTTCTTTAAATCTCTTTCTCTGGAGAATCTCATAAATTCAATCAAGTAGTTCTCCACATTTTTGTTAACATTGGAGCGATGGAATGTGTACTTTGAGATGTAGTGAGTAAATTTCTCATGATCCTAAAGTTTTGCTATCAAGATTTAATTTTAATATGTCTAATAATCAATTATAGGGATTTCTAAATCGGGTATCTCCATGGTTATGGTTTTATTGAAAATCCCAATATTTGTTGATTCAAATGATATTTAGCAAGGAAAATTTAAGAACTAAGAGAATATAATCATAAATCAAAGATGAGGAAGTTGATTCTTTTATGATAGAGTTTATCTAAATTAACTTTATCATAATTAGCTCTTGATTAGTTGATGGAATTATACTCTTGATTATTCAAGTTTTTGGTAGATGTTGGTGTAGGCTGTCTAAAAATGCCCAACAGACAAAGCCACTTAGAAGCAGTCTCGAGCTCTAGACGCGAGTGATCGACGCCAGCGTCTCAGGACTAAGACGCGTTGGCTCGACACCCGCGTCTCAGCATCAAGGCGCGTCAGCCCGAAGCCCGCGTCTCAGCATCAAGGCGCGTCAGCCCAAAGCCCGCGTCTCAGCATCAAGGCGCGTCGGCCCGAAGCCCGCGTCTCAGCATCAAGGCGCGTCGGCCCGAAGCCCGCGTCTCAGCGTCCAGACGTGAAGGCCCGACGCCCGCGTCTCAGCATCAAGGCGCGTTTGGCTCGACGCCCGCGTCTCAGTTGCAACTGCCCTGATTGCGGGGCCAATCACCGCGCATGTAGCGGGTAGTGGCCCCTCATTCGGGAGCGTTTTCAGGGGGCACGTTCACCCCGAGACCCCTATAAATAGCCTTGTTTGCTATGAAGAAAAAAAAAAAAGATCGGAGCTTTGGGGAGGTCGAGAATTAAGAAGGTCAAGGCATCATCAAGATCGATCGAATCCAGGCAAGAGGATCATCAAGAGGGAAGCACAACTTCAACAACAGACAGAGGGAGGAGACTCTTCAGCGAGCTTACTGAGTACTAGCCGCTCTTCGCCTACCTCCTCTTTGAGAGTTTTGGTAGACGGAGCTGAGTTACTCTTTCTACCGACCGAAGAGAAGACCCCCGACGGTCCAGGACGGTCATCTGGTCAACGGAGAACAAGATTCACTCTCCACCGCCACACGAAGAACCCAGCATTAAACAAAGGGGGGATTCAAGCTTCAACATCCTCCCTCCCTTGTAACTGGAAGGAAAAGTCTTGCTGTAATCTTTTCATCTGATTCAAAGAAATCTTTACAGCAATTCCCTCTTTCTTTTTTCCGGCGCATACAAGAGAGATGGCGACTCCGCTGGGGACTACCTTCGTTACTGACGAGCGCACTGTGGTGCAAGATGACGTTCTCCGTAAAGGGAAAATGGTCGAATCACTCGTCGTCGAGTTCGACCAGGCGAAGTATGAAGAGTTCCTCTCTTCTGGCTCCAAGAGCCCAAAGACCCGCGTCTGCCGCAGGGTCTCCAGTGGACAGCCCCCTGAAGCCCAATCTGAGGCTCTGTCGGGTGCTCCTGCTGCCCACTGTGCCAAGTTTGGTTCACGCGCCGACGCCTCCCAGAAGGCCCGCGTAACCTCAGACACCTCTGCTGCGATCAACCGCGTCGCGCAGAACACACGCGCCAACGCTTCTCTGAAGGCCCGCGTGGTCCCCGGCACATCTACTGGTGCGATCGACCGTGTCGCACAGAACGCCCGCGTCAGCGTCTCTCAGGAGACCCGCGTGGCAAACACCCCTGGTTCTACAAACCAGGAAGTTGTTGGCTTCTCCCTTCCTCCACGGCGCAATCGGAATGCCGAGCGTCGACAGAGAAGACGCGCGCGTCAACACTCGGTCGGAACCGTTGGTTTTCTGACTGGGGTTGGACGCAGCGCACGATCCGATGCCTTGCCCGCACCTCGTCCAGTGCGAAAGATCCGCGTTTGGCGACCCAAACGCGAGACTCCCCAAGTTGAGCCTTCTGAAGACCAACTTGCCAAACGCCAAAGCGAAGCTTCTGCGTCTCGTCAAACGCAGGAAGCACGCGCCCACAGGCGTGGGGCCCAGCAGCCCACTCTCTCCCAAGTCTCTCTGCTCCAACGCAGCAGACAGCAACGCGAAAGTCGCGTCTCATATCAACAGAGACGCCAGACGCGCGTGACGCAGCCGCGACGCGACGGCCGCGTTTCTGAAACCTGTGTCCAGACAGCACAGCGCATGACTTCCTCCCGTCTTCCACGTCGCGAGGCTAGTCTATTTAATCCCTCTCCCACGGATTTGAGGGATTATTTGACAAGGAAAAGGAGTGCCAATCAGGCCACTTCTCCATGCTGCTGTCAACAGCTCATCCAGATGCTCTCTGGATGCCATTGCGAGTCAGGCGTGCACCAGCCGTCTTTAATTAGACAGCTGACCCTGATTCCCCCGTCAGCCAAAAGAAGACGCTCCCACAGGAGGAAAACCTTCTCAGATGTTGAATACCCGGAGCTTACTGCAAACATGACTAGCAGAAGCAAGGGAAAACAACTAATGGTCAACTCAGAGGAATCTGACTCTGAGCCGGAGGGGGTGTATCAACACACTCGCACCCGGACAGGGGCCATTCCCCCAATTGACTATAATGCCTTAGCCCGCGGCATTAGAATGGGTGGTTCTCACTCCGCTATAGTGGAGTCGCAGGCTTCAAACTCTTCCGTCGAGAAGGAGGCTTCCGCCTACATGGCAGACACTCCTGAGGAGACGGCCAGGCGTTTAGAACAGACGCAGAAGCACCAGATGGATATAATCGCCTCTCAACAGAGATCCATTGACTCCCTCAAGCATATGCTTGAGAAATTGCTTGAAGAAAAAGCGAGATCTCCTCCTAGACGACCGAAGGGGAAAGGGAGAAAGGGAGGAAGCCCACCCTCCGAATCTTCTGACGAGACACGACGATCTACCTCGGATGTGTCCAAGCCCTCGTCGCAGGCAAGAAGCGACCAAGACCAGGAGAAGACTCATGCTAAGAGGATGAGTCAATTGGAACGACGCCTCGAGGCCCTTGCCAATCGCAAGGACCTCCAAGAAGCTGGAGTGGTCCGGCCCTATCCGGCTGAGTGGGACTTAGTTCCATACCCTCCTAAGTTCAAGGCTCCAACCCTCCAAGCATTCGACGGGAAGGGGTCACCCAACCAGCACATCTATTACTTCAAATCTCAGACCGGGAATGTGGTAGATAATGACGCCATCCTGGCGCGACTGTTCATCGGCACCCTGAAAGGGTTGGCTTTTGAGTGGTTTATGAAGCTCCCGGAAGGTTCCATCAAGAACTGGGGCGACTTGGAGAAGCTGTTTCTAACACGCTTCTTCGAAGATGATTCGGAGGTCACAATGCCTACCCTTTTAGCTACAAAACAGCAAAAGGGAGAGTCCGTCAAGTCTTTCGTAGAAAGATTTCGGAACATGGCACTCCGATGTCCAAGCGGCATGACCCAGGCCACCCTGGTGGAAACATGTCGCCATAATCTCCAAACCTCACTCCTTGCTCAAATAGGAGTTGCTGAAAGCCGCACCTGGAAACAATTAGTCCAGCAGGGTGAACAGGCTGAGGAGATTGTCGCCCGCGTCAGAGCGGAAGAAGGCAAGCCCAGGCCGGAGAGGTCGACAAGGCGTGCACCAGACACCTCCCTCCAGACGAAGCGGAAGGATAATTTGGCGACGGAGACCAAATCTCCCACCAAACCTCAAACAGGCAGGGCAAGTGGCTCTTCAAGCCAGCCACGCCCCAACAAGCAATATTCCTTCAAGGAGGAACACGTCGATTCGCTCTTCAAGCTACTCAACAAGAGCAATCGACTGAAGCTCCCTGAAATTAGGCGCCCGGAGGAAGTCGGCAAGACCGACAATCCCACCTACTGCTTATACCACAGGATGCTCGGACATCCTACCAAAAGCTGCTACGTCCTTAAGGACATCCTTCAAGCTCTGATTGACGCGGAGGTATTAAAACTCCGACCGGAGCAGAAGAAGATGACGGCCAACATGACATCGATTCTCCAGTTTGGGACACGACCCCCGACACCCGTGGGGGTGATCTCTGTCCCGAAAGGAGAACTGAGGGTGGTCAACACAGACCCTCATCAGCAGCAGGAGAAAGGCTTGGTACCCGTCCCTACACCTCGAGGGGAAATCATGTGGGTCCACCCTGACCTCGTCGACGAGCAACAATGGACGACTGTGACCAACAGGAAGTCCAAAGGCAAAGGGAAGGCTTCATCTTGTCATGTGATATGCGCTTCCTCCCGAGAAGCGGATACTGATGTTCCCTCGCTGACTGACTCGGAAGAGGAGACAATAGTCCTGGCCGCGGAACCCAACCCACCAACGGCAGGAACCCGTTCGGGGCAGGCATACCTGAAACAGTATGGCGAGACAGCAGTAGCTCCTCCACAACCAACTGCAGAGCCAGCAAAGCCCTCCTCTAAACAGCCTGGGGAGAAACAGAAAGAAACTCAGTTTTCTCGAGTTCTTGCGAAAGGTGTAACGGAAGGATCCTCGACACCTTACAGTTTTGATGTCTTGGCTCAATTAGCCAACATCCCGGCACGCATTACCTTGTATGAGCTCCTGAGGCTATCAAAGTCAACCAGAGAGGCTCTACAAGAAGCTTTGGCAAATGTTGAGGTCTTTATGACCCGCGTGCCAAGGGAGGAAGATGTAGAGGATTGCCTCCACACCTCCCCAAATGCTCCCTGCATCACCTTCACAACAGATGACATGCAGGTTAAAGGGAAGCATGACCGACCCCTATACTTCACAGGGTATATTGGGTCATCCGAGGTGAACCGCATCCAGGTAGACCCAGGGTCTGCGCTAAGCATCATACCTCGCCGGGTTATGCAGTTTCTAGGCATTCCTACCCATCGTCTGAGCCCTACCCAGACGACTATTTACGGGTTCAATGCCAACAGCTCCCCCCCGATGGGGAAGATCAAGCTCAAATGCCAGATCGGGAGCCTCAAGTCGGAAGTGACGTGTTACGTCATTGACGCGGACACTTCCTACAACCTGTTGCTGGGACGACCATGGATTCACCGCAATTCCATCGTTCCCTCTACTCTCCACCAAGTCATGAAATTCATTGACGAGAGTGGACAGGTCCAAACGTTGATTGCCGAAAGGCATCCGTTTAAAGGGGTTGAAAATTATTTCACGGACTCCCTCTTATATCAGGATCCGGAGGAGACTAATGAAACCCCACAACCAGAGGAGCCAGACTCTGGTAATGAAGCTGACATTGAGCCGGAGAAAGAAGAGTGCCTGTGGGAGCTGGAACCACTTGTAAAGAGCACTAATAAGCTCGATGTTGATACCACCGACGATGCAGGCGGTTGGTATATTAATGAAGATTTAGATTTCGCGTATTTCCCTGCGTGTGAGTCTGATTCAATACCGTCGGATACTAGTACCGACGTAGAGGAGGATGTCTGGTCGGCAACGGATGCTTTGACATCATTGCATGTACCAATAAAATCATCCTTCGGGACGTACCAGGATAATGGAGACGCGCAAGAGTCTGTATTCATGGTTCCAGCCAGACGAAAAGGCCAAAGACCAATACTTTTTGGGCGAATCGCGTCTGAACCAATGCCCCACGAAGAATCGGAAGGTGAGGATGAATCCCCTCAGTTCGATCATTATGAACCGAAAACGCTCAAGATGATGAAGCGCATGGGGTATGATCTAACCAACAGGCCTGGGTTGAACTTCGGAAAAGGAAGAAGAACACTGCTTCGATCCTTTGTACCGAAAGGGAAAACCCCTGATTACTATCATCAGACGCGCCGGGGTTGGGCTATATATCAACTCCAGTGCCATCAGCCTCTGATTCGGAGAGACTGTCAAGTCATGACTGCTCATCAGACACGTCGTCGTGGGAATCAGATGTCAGTGTCGGCAACATCTTCAAAGGGCTTTCAGTAAACATGATTTCGACAAGCCATCTGGAGGATGAAGATGAAGAAATGATCCAATCTGATACAGATCCTTGGATCAAACATTTGAATGCTCTTTGGGATATCCGCTTTGAACAGCGTGAACCACCCACAGAAGACAAGGTTGTTCAAGTCAACCTAGGAGATGAAGCCAATCCAAACCCATCTTCATAAGTGACGGCCTGTCACCTTCGGAGAAGAAGGATCTTATATCTCTTGTACAAGAGTATATAGACGTCTTCGCCTGGAATTACGAGGACATGCCTGGACTTGATCCTCAAGTGGCTATGCACCGCCTCAACATCAATCCGGATGTAAAACCTGTCAAACAACAGCAGCGACGGTTCCGTCCCGAAATAATGGAGGCAATCCAATCAGAAGTCAGGAAGCTTATTGACTCTGGCTTTATCAGGGAGGAACAGCATCCCGATTGGGTAGCCAACATCGTACCCGTCGCCAAGAAGAACGGGAAGATCCGGATCTGCATCGACTTCCGCGATCTAAACGAGGCCTGCCCCAAAGACGAATTCCCATTGCCAATCACGGATGTCATGATTGACAATACTTGTGGATTCGAGCGAATGTCCTTTATGGACGGGTTCTCAGGATACAATCAAATCAAGATGTATCCCGATGACGAAAAGCACACCTCCTTCAGGACACCTCTAGGGGTATATTGCTACACCGTCATGCCCTTCGGTCTAAAGAATGCGGGGGCAACCTACCAAAGGGCCATGAATGCCATTTTCCATCAGCAGATACGCAAAACGGTGGAATGTTATGTCGACGACATCGCGGTGAAAAGTCGCATTAAAGGAGATCACATAGCTGATCTGAAGGTGGTCTTCGACATCATGCGGGCTCATCAATTGAAGATGAACCCCACCAAGTCCTTCCTGGGGGTAGCCAGTGGCAAATTCCTAGGGTTTGTTGTGACTTCCACAGGAATCCATTTGGATCCAGAGAAAGTCCGCGCTATCCAAGAGATGCAACCCCCCAGAAGCCTCAAGGAGCTCAGGGGATTACAAGGACGATTGGCGTACATCCGCAGGTTCATATCAAACCTTTCCGGGAGACGCCAACCCTTCGCCAAGCTGATGAAAAAGGGTGTTTCATTCATTTGGGACGACGCTTGTCAAAAAGCGTTTGAGGAGATCAAACACTACCTCACCCAACCACCAGTCCTTGCAGCCCCAGTGTCCGGAAGGCCTTTCCTGGTGTACGTCCGATCAATGGATCATTCTTTGGGAGCTCTACTAGCTCAGAATGATGACCAAGGGCGAGAACAAGCAATCTACTACCTAAGTAGAACGATGATCGGAGCCGAACATCGGTACAACCCGATCGAGAAGGAATGTTTGGCACTGGTGTTCGCTATTCAGAAAATGCGACACTATCTGGTGGGCCAAACCATAATGTCATATCCAAAGTCAACCCCCTGAGGTTACTCATGACAAAGCCTTCATCATTGAACGGCCGACTGGCGAAATGGGCTATATTGCTCTCTCAATATGAGATGCACTTCCTACCCCAAAAAGCCATTAAAGGACAAGCGGTGGCGGACTTCTTAGCCGAACACCCAGATCCGAGGGCAGCTAAACTCTACGAGGATCTCCCAGACGAGGTCGCCGAAGCCTGCCTAACCCAGACATTGTTCGAAGGACAAGTATGGCAACTTTTCTTCGATGGTGCATCAAGAACAAGCCCTAAGGGACACACAGTTGCGGGGGTAGGAGTAGTACTCGTCTCCCCACAAGATTATGTGATTCCCCGAGCTATCTCATTAACCGAGCCCTGCTCCAACAATGTGGCGGAATACAACGCTCTTTTGATTGGGATGCAATTCGCCGATGAGATTGGCGTTAAAAATCTCGAGGCGTACGGTGACTCCAAACTCATCGTCAGCCAAGTTCGCGAAGAGTATGAGGTCAGGCATGAAGATCTAGTACCCTACTACAACGCGACAATCCACATGGCCGAGAGGTTTTCAAACTTCTACATCGACCATGTACCGCGCAAGCAAAATGCGCATGCAGATGCACTTGCATCCCTTGCTGCCTCCTTAGCTCTTCCAGCTGGAGCAATGGAGAAGGTATTCGCCTATAGCCACGACCTATACTGCCCAAAAAGTCCCCTCGGAGACTACCAGAGGTCAACGGGAGATCGTCGCGGTAAGGAAACACTTGAAGTGTCGACCGATCCAGAGCTTAAAGACTGGCGATTCCCCTACATTGATTTTGTCTTATACGGCATCTTGCCCGAAGACACCAGGGAGGCGGCTGCCATCCGAAGGAAAGCCTCCAAATTCTACTACAATGCGATTTCGCGAACATTGTATCGTAGATCGCATGACGGGATCCTGCTCCGGTGCCTCTCATCAAAAGAAGCCCACGAAGTGTTGAAAGAGGCCCACGATGGTACGTGTGGAGCTCATCAACCTGGCCCGAAGCTGGCAAACCGACTCCAAAGATTGGGTTACTACTGGCCCAAGATGGTTGCCGATGCTGTTACCTATGCCAAAAGATGTCACGCCTGTCAAATACATGGCGATTTCATCATCAAGCACCAGGATACCTCCACTCTACGACCTCTACCTGGCCATTCGAAATGTGGGGGATGGACGTGGTTGGTCCTATCAGCCCACCATCATCAAAGGGACATCGGTTCATCCTAGCGATAACCGATTACTTCTCAAAGTGGGCCGAAGCTATCCCTTTGAAGGAGGTAAAATCATCTAACGTGATCAAGTTCGTGAAACATCACGTTATTTACCGCTTCGGTGTGCCTCGGCGGATTGTCCATGACAATGGACCCCAGTTCATCAGCCAGGCTTTTCAGAGATTCTGCGCCAAGTTCAGAATCCAGAGTGTGTCATCAACGGCATACTATCCGCCCGCTAACGGCCTTGCAGAAGCTTTCAATAAGACTATTGGCAAGCTTCTCAAGAAATTCGTCTCGAAAAGTCAACGAGACTGGGACGATAAGTTGGGTGAATGCTTATGGGCCTATCGCACGACCGTGCGAACCCCAACTAAAGCCACGCCATTTTCCTTGGTATACGGATGCGAAGCCGTCCTTCCACTGGGAATCCAAATTCCATCTCTTCGCGTCGCCTTGACAGCAGAGATGACAACAGAGGAGAAGCATCGACAGCGACTCCAAGAATTGGAAGCCTTGGACGACAAGCGTCTGCAGGCTCAACAACAAATCGAGCTTTATCAAGCTCGTATCACCAGAGCCTTCAACAAGAAAGTCAAATTGCGAACTTTCAAGAAGGGCGACCTCGTCTTAGCCGTCCGAAGACCCATGGTCATGACACACAAGACGAAAGGAAAATTCCAACCCAAATGGGAAGGGCCGTTTGTAGTAGAGTCAGTCTACTCGAATGGATCGTATCGCCTCATAACCTCAAATGGCGATACACTCATGATGCCAATCAATGGCAAATTCCTGAAGAAATACTATCCCTAGATGGCATTCTTCCACCGATCAAGTTAAAAATACACCTCTGATCAAAAACATCCAACGCCTCCGATGGCTAAGGATAGAGGAAAATGTTGGCTTTTAAGCCCAACATAAGTCCTCGACAACTTATCATGCTGAGGGGAATAGCATGGCTAGCCCAACTCAAACGGTAGTTGGTAAAGGCACCTCAAATCCGTTGATAGCTGAGGATTTGCTAAAAATCCTAAGTGGACTTGATTCCATTCTTCCCTCCAAAATCCCTTACCAATTCTCATCCATAGAATGGTAGGACCACAAAATGCAATCATTACTATGTTAACACTATACCTCTGGTAATGAATACTCCTCGTCGAGTACAAACCTTGCTTGTTAACTCTGCATAGAGTAACAAACTCTCAAATTTGCCAAGTTAACACTATACCTCTGGCACTTCAAATTCTACTTGTCAATTCTCATCAATAGAATGACAGGTCCTCAAATTGCTCCTATCGCAAGCAAATTCTTGTCAAGTTAATATCACACCTCTGACAAACTACTGTTTAAGTTAACATTACACCTCTAAGCGGTACATCGAGTTTCTGTCAAGTTAATATCACACCTCTGACAGTCACCTTTCTTCAGACTTCCATATCGAAGCTGAAATAGACGATGCCAAGTTAACACTACACTTCTAGCATCCGAGTCATTGCTAAGTTCAACAATACACCTATGGCTATGACCTTTCCTCGACTTCCTTGTCCAAGCCGAGACGGACGATGCCAAGTTAACACTACACTTCTAGCATCCGAGTCATTGCTAAGTTCAACAATGCACCTATGGCTATGACCTTTCCTCGACTTCTTTAAGCTGAGACGACTAATGCCAAGTTCAACATTACACCTCTAGCATTACTATCACTGTTAAGTTAAACATCACACCTATGACAGTGACACCCTCAGTTTTCCCAAATAAAACTGAGATGCTGATGAGTTAGGTTAATATCACACCTCTAACTCACGTCCTTGTCAAGTTAACATTACACTTCTGACAAGACTACTTCTAAACCGTTAAGTTAATATCACACCTCTAACGGTAAAAATCTTACTAGATTCCCCACGAGTCTAGTTTCATTTGATATTCTCCCCAACCGAGTATCAAATTCATTTTGGAGGCATTGTTGGTTAACATTACACCGATAAACAATGCTTCCATCAAAATCCCCAGCTGATCTTAAATCAAGTTAATCCCAAATCCTTGATAAAAGTTCACCTTCTCTGGGGGTACACACTCCACTTGTCACTTTCTTTTATAAAGTGGCGGGTCCACCAAAATCATTCTTTTGCTTCTACATGTCCAACTAAAAACAAAACATTCAAGACAACAGAAAGAGGCAAAAAGAAGAGTGTCACTTTTATTGATATTCAAGCATATGAAAGTGATACAAAACGCTCTCTTATACAATAAGATGAGTATTACAATTAAGGAGTACAAAGAAGTCCCTCTCTCTCTCAGAGGCCGTACTCACTCCTTGAAACCGCATCTGATCCCAGGTGTACAATTGGAACCGATTGCGCCATGGCGATGACGCAAAAGTCGAAAGCGCCCTAGCTGATTAAGCTAAGAGCAATGGTGTTCTTGAGGTCCGGTGGCAACAGAAGGTCCTGCAACCCTTCGTTCAGGCGCGTCTCTTTCCCTAGCAGACCATCCAACAAACATGGAGTCACTCCTGGGGTGAGAGAGGAAGTTTAGGAGTCATCACAAAGGATGCTACCCTCCACTAGGTCCAGCGGCAGCAGAAAGTCCTGCATTCATCACCATCCCTTTCCCAGCAGGCCATCCAACGGAATGTCCTTGATGTCACTTCTGGAGTAGGAAGAGGAAGAGGATCTTTCCGCCACTGTAACCGCCGGAACCTCCTCGCCGTCATGCATACCCTGACCATCTCTTGCCATCAGACATGATCAGTGCTGAAGATCTGAAGAGACCTTGGCGAGATGTGGGTCCTCGTCAGAGATATAATTTAATCTCTCACAAACGACGAGGACCATAATTTAATCTCTCACAAACGAACGTGGAGCAAGTTCGCCAGCCGGTATATTCTTTCTGGGGCCCAGCAAACCTGAAAAAGGACGAGCAAGCCTACCTGCAAAGAATAAGCAAGAGTCAGAAAATCTGGAACTCAGTACATTTTTTATAAAGGAAACTGAGTAACAGAACGCGGCAGCCATTCAAGACTTCAGACGCGAGAATGACCCGCACAGTCAAACAGACGCGAGTCAAACTGCGCCACGCATAGGATTCAAACGCGGCCTCAGTTTGTACCCGTGCCTAATGCACCAGACGCAAAGAATTTCAGGACGCCGAAAATTGCCATCTCTCTGTTGAGTGAACAAGAGTTGCAAGATTCAGGTCTGAAACACGCCAAGGCAATGAAACGCGATGGGCAAAGCCAGCGTCAAGTGCCCGCGTTTAGAGAAATCAAGTCACTGGCACAAATTCCAGAGAAGGAATGCACCGGGACTTCATTCAGATGGTTATGCCAAAGTTCAGGCTATACACATCATCGGGGACATACCAGCAGAAACCTCTGGCCAGAGTTGGCCTCTCTGCACCCAAACGCAGGCGTCCAAGATGATCCGAGAGGGGGTTCTTCTTGAAGAGACCAAACCGAAGCGTGAGAGCTCTGGGTCGGCTTCATCCTCGGAATTACCTTCATCCATGGAGACGGAATCCCTATCAAGAAACTCTTTTCTGAAGAAGGTGGGACTTCTCAGACGGAATCCCTATCAAGAAGCTCTTTTCTGAAGAAGGTGGGACTTCTCAGAGCAATCCAAAGAGAGATAATCCAAGCTTGGATTATAGAAGGGGAGCGCACCCTATTTATAGGCAGGCCCTAATAACTGCCATTAATGGGGCGTTAATTAGAACCGTCACGCACGATTGTCAAAGCCCAGTGAAGGATTGACGCGTGGAACGCCGCTTTGGAAACCGTCGCGAGCGCCGGTTTTCAACCGCCCGCGTCGGTTTTGCATTTAAGGGCAGTAACTCCTGAGTCCAATGAGGAGTTGACGCGTGGATAACTGCCTTTAGAATCAACGGATGACTCGGAATCCCAATCGACAGTGAAGACCTGACGAGCAAAGATCTCCTAAAATCTTGAGTCAGATCACATTAAACGCAGATGGGAAAGCCGCGTCCCTTCAGCAGACAAGGCTGCATCTCTTGCGTCTGCCCGATCCGCGCAAGACAGATTTGCGTTATTCAGAGCTACGTCTCACCTTGTGATTGACGCTGCGTCTCACCCCAAGAACTGACAGCCGCGTCTTACTTTACGGATCAATGCCGCGTCTCATCTTTTGATTGACGCCGCATCTCATCAAGGAGACCGCGTTCCGATTTGTGATTGACGCCGCGTCTCATCAAAAGGACTTGGTAGAATCTAAGTTCTTATGAAATGATGACCGCGTCTCACTTTATGATTGACGTTGCGTCTCAGTAAAAGGACTTGGTGAAATCTAAGTTCCGGTGGACTGACGACCGCGTCTCACCCTGTGATCGACGCTGCGTCTCGTCAAAAAGACTTGGTGAAATCTAAGTCCCCATAGATTGATGCCACGTCTCAGTGCTATGGGATTAATGCCGCGTCTCGCCAAGACCGCGTCTCATTAAAAGAACTTAGTCCTACCTAAAGTTCAGTAATCACGACTAGTGATCAAGAGTTGGACTCATCCACAACAGGACAAAGAAATTGGGACAAAAGCTTTAAAGAAAACTTCTATTATATCAAAAAATGATAGAAGTGGATACAAACACTCTTAGAGTGTCCCTTTTCTTTACAAAAAGAGGAAAAAAAAGAAAGAAGGCTAAATGTCCTGGTTCGCCAAGGAACGGATTTGTTCCCTAATGCGGTGAATCTCATGCTGGCGCGTCCTCTCAGCCTCCATGATAGCCCGGTCCCGCAGCTCCGCCTCAGATAAGAAATTTCTGGCAGCCAGCTGCATCCGCAGAGATTCCACCCTGGAAGATTGTAGGGATAGACTCTCTTCAGCACGCGCCGTAGCAGCCCGTTGCTCCTCAAGCTCCTTTTTGAGGGAAACAAGTTTCTCCTCATTTAGCGCAAGAACAGCTTCCGCCTTGGCGATAATGTCCCGAGTTCTGAGGATGACTTGCTCCGTGCTCTGCACACTAAGCTCAGATTCCCTCGAATCTCCGGCTAATTTCTGAAATTCAGCCTTGGAATATTCAAGGTCGCGGATCTCGGCAGCGATTTGTGCCTCCGCCTCCTGTCGCTCCCGTTCCTGATCAGCTAGGAGCCTAGTCAAGGTGGCCTGGGCTTCATCAAAAGAGCCAGCATCTTCCAAAGATTCCAGCTCCCGCAGGTTATCTCCAAGTTGCTCTACCACCCGCAGGCATGCCCTGGCAAGTGAAGGGCCTCCCGCCAATTCGACGCTCACGGCCATATTTTCAAGAAGCCTCTGGGCGAACTGGAAGGTGCTGTGTCCACGGAAGATGAGATCAATACATGATCCCATCGAGGTGAAGAATTATTGCACCATCTGACGTGCCAGCTCCCCCATGTCTTCACCACCTAAGAAGCTTCCCGACCCTTTTTCTGTCACGGGATAAGGGATATAGGGCGGGTCTTCTCGCACAAGAGCCGTGCCGGCCGTCGATGTGGCAAGAGCAAGACTACCCACTGGCGCTTCCTGGAGCGCTGCCTCTGCAGGAGCTTCCACGACCAATGAAGGAGTTGTAAGCACAACCTCTTCAGAAACTTCCACCGAGAATGGAGCTGTGTGGCCTTCTGGAAGGGTGCCGATCGTCGGACTCCCCACCTGAGCCCCCTCAGTCAGAGCTGCCTTACTAGGTTCGAGGTCCAGAGACGTCGAGTCCTGTAGAATGGGAGTCTCCCTAGCTTCAGCAGTAGCCTTCTCCACCGGCGGAGTGAGAGCCTCCTCAGCCTCAATGGTTGTTCCCCCTCCTGGCAAAGGGGAAGGCTCCCCAACTTCAACAGCTGCCCCCACTGAGGTTGTCTCGGCAACCGAAGCCTCAATTCCCTCGGGCTGAGCCCCGGTACCTCCAGCTGACCGCTGTGCCTTGTCTCTCCCTTCACGAGCAGAAGAAGGCTCGGACCGAGCTGAGAACCCTGGAATCTGGACATTCCCTCCCACGAGCTGTTCTTCCTCGTCAGCTATAGTAGGTTTGTCAACCAATTCCCCCTCTTCCGCAATCTTACAGGTCCCTCTGTGCGACCTAGGAGCACGGATTAAACTGGGAGATCTCTATCCTCTGGCGGTTCCTCAACCATGACAAAGAGGTCTTCAGGACAGTCCTCAACTCCAGCAGAAATGTCTTCTGAGGGAGAGACTTCAGTTGCTAAGTCCCTCCGAGCCCTCTTCGAAACAGGACCAGCAGTTGAAGTGGGACCCCGATGGCGCTTACTCACCAATTCTTGAGCCTTGGCGGTAGAGGGCCCTCCTGTGGCCCTAGCTTGGTTCTACTCCGGGTTACTCGGAGCTCCTCTCTTGAGCCTCCCTCAGCTTCTCTCTGAGATGCTCTCTCCAGCTCTTTCTGGACCTTTAAATACTGGGTGATCATGTGCGAGCATTTGCCAGACTCCGACTGTGTTTTGAGATAGGCATTAATGCCCTCAATACCCGTATACCCGGGGGCAAAATCCGGTGACTGGTTTACCCGAGAATACCAGGTGCAGAAAGTGAAGCTGGTAAGGTTCTTCGGCTCCTCGACGGGCAAACGAAAAGTTGCCTCTGTCCCCCCAGCCACGCTATAGTACCAGGCTCGAGCACCTTCGCACAAATTCCCATTGAAGGCAAGTTGTGTATTCGGATTGCCGACATAAAGCTGAGCATAGCCAAACTGTCGGGCAAAACGACTTGGCATATACGGTTCGATAGTGCAGGAAGTCCCTTGGCGAAACAATACGTATCCTGGTCGTATGTTGATCAACCACCGGAAGACTCCCGCGGACAGTTGGGTGAGGTCATCCCGACCTATAGAATCAGTGAATTGCTCACCAAAAGATGCACCTGGAATCCCAGCGAAGCAGCGGTTGAGCTGGTAATTGGCGGCATTTGAGAGACGTCTCCGAATATAATATATATAGGTGTCACTCCAATCCGAGTTTTCCAGCCGCCTCACAAAAGAGACAGGACTCGTACTCCCACGCGCCGTTGTCATCAAAGAAGGGCAGTGCATCACGTACCAGGCCATGAGATACGTGTAAGGCAACTCGATTCGGGGGTTGGGGCGCCTTGCCGTCGGGCTTCCCTCTGAATCAACATACGGCTTGCCTTGAGAGTCGACAGTCCTTGGAGCCTCGCCTAGTCTCTTGGCTAACGCCCGCAACCCGCTCTGAATGCCAGCCGCCACGGCCGGAAGAAGGGCTATAGGACGGCCATGGGCCAGGAGCACTGCTGGGTACACCACGTCGGCAATAATGACTTCATGTGGCCGTGTAGGTACCACACAACGCTTCAACCACAGCATCAAGAAGCCTGCCAACAGCGCTCGACTAGAGATAGAAGCCCGGGCCTGATGATGATAGCTTTCGAAAAGCGTATCAGGTTCGAAGCCGTCCTCGTTCGACCCAGTGGTGTAAAAGCCCTCAGAAGCTTGTGCGACCATGTCGTCAACTCCCTGTTCAGAGAGGGGAGCCAGTCGAGTTATCGAATGATCCTTCTTGCTGACGTTGCTGAATAAGTAATTGGCCCAGGATAGATGCCTAACTCCATGCGTCCTCCAACCGGTTACCTGACCACAAATATGGAAGTGACACATCACTTCCCAATAGGTCTCGTACACCTCAGGGGAATCCTTCTTTATAAGGTCAAGCTCCCTAGCAGTCGGGACATATTCTTCATAAGGGAACTCCCCCATCACCAGCCCCGAGACCTCATGCAACTCATGCAGTGCAAGGCCCATTTCTCCAACCGGGTAAAGAATGTCCCCGTCTGAGGGTTGTAGCGCTCCAAGATCCCGAAGAAGTTGTGAGAGCTCATTGGGATGCCCCATTGTACGGCCCTGACTGCTGAGTATAATCCCACGTGCTCAAGCAGATCTCCAAGATCGGAGAGGGCGAAACCCACCATCCTGCCCCACCAAGAATTCTCCGTGGAGTGGACCCATCCTGGCAAACGGAACTTGGCCAGATAATCACCCTCTGCTTCTATGAACGAATTGAGGAAAGTGGTGGCAAGCCGCGGGATCTCTCCGACTGGAAGCTCAGACTTGCGTGACCCGGGAAACAAGCCGAGGACCGCCCGGTCATGGCAATCATGACGGTATACATTCTGGGATTTGAAATTACCAAGGGTAATCTCAGAGATATCCCGGGACACGTCCCACTTCATCTTCCGAAGGACGGACAGATGTTGGAGATAAGACAACGGGAGCATCCTCTCCATGGCTGGAAGGAAGTATCTCCTCTCCCCTATCTGACGGAGCCACCTGTAATTCCCGTTATACATTGGGTTGCCACCGTCGCTGACATGATCTCCAAAGAAGAAAGCAGGCTTCTCCAGCTTGATGTGGGTATCCGTTGCGAAGACTGCATCGGTCATGAGCACCCGAGAAGTCCTCTCATTAACATGGGCAATCATTTCCCTGCGAACTGGCGACCTGTCAGCAGTCACAGGTATGGTCCTTCGCAGTACAAAAGTCAGACGGTGGTCGGCACCACCCACGCGTCCAAAATGGTGCATCTTGGCAAGTGAACCTGAAACATGCGGCACTGCAAAAGAAAAAGACACTTGGTCAGATACTTTGCCAAAAATAAGGGAAGACGCTAAGTGTTCATAATTCAAAACGCAGCCGAGACACTGGACGCAGGAGTTATCATCCGCGTCCAGACCTGCGAACTTGCACCAAAACGCAGAAGAGATACTGGACGCAGGAATTTCTCGAACCCACGTCCAGACCTGCAAAGCCGCGTTCTGCAAACCAAGACTTATGAAAATTCTAAGTACTTGGACTCAAACGCCAGATTCTATAAAATCGGCGGTTGAAGACACAGAACGCAAGGATCAAATCCGCGTTCTGCAAACCAAGACGTAAATTTCAAAATGCTTGGACTCAGACGCCAGATTCATCAAATCGGCGCCTGATGGCACAAAACGCGGCACAGAACGCATGGATCAAATCCGCGTTCTGCAAATCGCGTCCAGAGACCTTCACAATTAGAAATATTCTAAGTGAAGGATCCAGAATGCAGAGTTCACCAGCGTCGGATCATCAGGCCCGCGCCCCGGTTATCATCTCAAGGACAGCGTCCGAGAATCAAAACGATCTTGTGTTAAAGGTTCTTAGGGTTCTATGAACATGTTTTAATGGCGGAACCCACGCCGAAGGTACATTTTTACCTCAGAAAACACCCTCCTGCGCAGAGGAAGCATCTCTCTCAGCCTCGGCGACGGTCGCCCTTGAGGATGATGCAGTCGGTTTCGTCTTGGGAGCCATCGATGTTCAGAAATCCGAGTTCGAAGATGGACAGATGAACAAACAAGAGGGAAGCTCTCTTTTTCTCAGCAAATGCGTTCGGAGAAGAAGAAGTGTCTCTCTCTAACTGTTGCCTTTTATAGGCATAGAGATTCGCGAAGATACGCAGCGTTTGGCCCAATAAACGCTGCAGCGAATCGCTGCCTGACGCGTGGAGCCAAATCATTGTTTGAACAGGAAGATCATGCGTCGCGACCCCGCCACAAGTCAGAAGTCGACACGTGGAGCAGTTCATTTAATGAACCGGAAGATCCGCGCGCCAAAAGGCGAAATCTCGCCGTTTCCCCAGGCCAGCTGGCGGCGTAATCATGACATGGCACAGGTGCGCGCCCCAAAGTACGCGGCTCTTCGGTGGACATGCCCCGTCAGCATCATCATAAATGCACCCAGAAAATCGCGTCTGCATTTCAAAAGATGCGTCTCTCCAAAGTCCGCGTCCCCTCAAACGGGCCAAACATCGCGTCTACCCCATGGAAGTCGCGTCTTTAAAGCAGTCTCTGCTTTTCCAAAAGGGAACCTGCGTCCAGTCTCCTGCTTCTGCAAGTCAGTTCAACAGTACACTGACGCAAACAGACAACCAACCACTCCCGGCCAAAAGCGCACCCGTGACAGACTAAAAGCAATCGAGGAGGTCTAGACTGTGTATCTAGACACTCAACACGATCATCTCTGACGGCTTCAAAGAGTTCAACAGTACACTCACGAAGACCAATTCCAGATAAGATCAAGCCCGAAGCACCAACAGTCCAGTCATAAAGGCGAACGCGGCTAAGATCCAAAGTATTCCGAAATCCGTCCCATTCAACTGCGGAATATCGGAAACTTTGGAGGGGGTTCTGTAGGCTGTCTAAAAATGCCCAACAGACAAAGCCACTTAGAAGCAGTCTCGAGCTCTAGACGCGAGTGATCGACGCCCGCGTCTCAGGACTAAGACGCGTTGGCTCGACACTCGCGTCTCAGCATCAAGGCGCGTCAGCCCGAAGCCCGCGTCTCAGCATCAAGGCGCGTCAGCCCAAAGCCCGCGTCTCAGCATCAAGGCGCGTCGGCCCGAAGCCCGCGTCTCAGCATCAAGGCGCGTCGGCCCGAAGCCCGCGTCTCAGCGTCCAGACGTGAAGGCCCGACGCCCGCGTCTCAGCATCAAGGCGCGTTTGGCTCGACGCCCGCGTCTCAGTTGCAACTGCCCTGATTGCGGGGCCAATCACCGCGCATGTAGCGGGTAGTGGCCCCTCATTCGGGAGCGTTTTCAGGGGGCACGTTCACCCCGAGACCCCTATAAATAGCCTTGTTTGCTATGAAGAAAAAAAAAGATCGGAGCTTTGGGGAGGTCGAGAATTAAGAAGGTCAAGGCATCATCAAGATCGATCGAATCCAGGCAAGAGGATCATCAAGAGGGAAGCACAACTTCAACAACAGATAGAGGGAGGAGACTCTTCAGCGAGCTTACTGAGTACTAGCCGCTCTTCGCCTACCTCCTCTTTGAGAGTTTTGGTAGACGGAGCTGAGTTACTCTTTCTACCGACCGAAGAGAAGACCCCCGACGGTCCAGGACGGTCATCTGGTCAACGGAGAACAAGATTCACTCTCCACCGCCACACGAAGAACCCAGCATTAAACAAAGGGGGGATTCAAGCTTCAACATCCTCCCTCCCTTGTAACTGGAAGGAAAAGTCTTGCTGTAATCTTTTCATCTGATTCAAAGAAATCTTTACAGCAATTCCCTCTTTCTTTTTTCCGGCGCATACAGTTGGTGTTGATGTATATATTACTTTTGATTGTCTAATTTTGATATCGGTGACCCTATATATGTGTGTGTGTGTGTGTGTGTGTGTGTGTGTGTGTGTATACACTCATACATATATGTGTATATGTATACATATGTATGTGTGTATACACACACACACAGACATATATATATATATATATATATATATATATATATATATATATATATATATATATATATATATATATATATATATATATGGGGTTACTGTACCTCAGCCGGCAGGCTGAGAGAGTTTCTCAGCCGGCGGGACGTGGCTGAATATATGCCACATATCGGCCACAGAGTGCAGGCGCCAAAAAAATCAAAAAAGATCCCGCCTAAACAATCGTGAAACAAATTGACAAAAATATCTCTTTTTAATTCTAAACTGGAATAAAGTCATCAACAAACAAAATTTCAGTTGAATATATCTACAGTTATAAAAATCGTAATTTTACTACGTCGAAAAATATAATTAAAAAAAATTTGGATCAACATAATGTAAAATAAGCACAAGCATTAAAAATTTAAAAAACATGCCATGGTCGCAGACTTAATACAATATAACTTTCAATTTTATATGACAACTGCGACACAGTCGCAGTCACTAGTCGCAGTCATAGTATAACAAAACTTTTTTATATAACGTCTGCGACCCTAGTCGCATTCTATCGTACAGCAATGCGACCTCCTTCAGTACTACGACCAAAATCGCAATCTTCTTTCGCATGCCTTATATATAAATGAAAGTAATTAATATTCTCTCTACCTTGATATAACAACAGTTTAAAAAAAAAGAGATGCAATAATGTTAATATCGATAAAGGAAAGATGTGCACCATACGTAATCTAAAGATATAGGCAAAAAATTCTATAAAAAGTTAATTTGTACTTCAAGTATTAAACCTCTGGCAAAAAGAAACTCTTCAGATTCTCCCGCAATAAATCTTCAATTAAATATTTAATTTTTTTTACCACTTCCTATCATACTCAACCCTCACCTGTAACAATTATTATTACTATTCATGTTCTTCCACAATATTGACCTTTATATAATGCTTGTAACTAATATATTATCTCATACCTGAAAACTATATTTTTGCTCTTCCTTTTCAATTTGATTTAAAAAACTTTCAAAAATAATTCATTCTTGAATCATGTCATCCCCATCTTCTTCCTCTGAACACTTGGATTTCAACTTCAATCGTTCCCCCACCAGTCCTTTTTCTTCAGGATATTCTAGTGAATCTGATACCAGTCTGGACTTCACTCCTTTTGACTATCTCACTACATCAAATAATGTATTAACTGATCCTCCTATTCATGAGGATAATGAAGATTTTATGTGGGTTAGTGAGGAAGACATTATTCCTCTGCCACTTGACGGAGACATGCTTGATGAAAGCATGTCCTCTGATGTTGTAGGCTCGCTTTCTCGCAACGGGTCAGACGAAGAGCTTGGTAGAAACGATCCATTCTGGGAGTTTATCGGTGAAACAAAAAAACCTCAAAAACAGGAAGATGATGAGGAAATAAGTGATGAACCGGAAGAGCAGAAGAATGAAGACGACGAATCTGCTTATGATGGTGATAATGACGAGGATTAGGATTTTCTGATCTTCTGATATTCAACCTTATTTTGTCTTCTTTTAAAAGCTTTTAATTCTGTTTTTTTTGTAAGGTCTCTTTCTCACTATATTAACTTATAAGCTCTTTTAATTACATATCAAACTGCGACTGCTGTTCTTAAACACTGCGACCATAGTCGCAGTGCAACTACGCAAGCAATAAGTAAAAATAATTCATACTTTATAAGCAAAACATAAAAAAACATACGTAAACTGCGACTATAGAATCAGTACTTATTCACCGTTATTACATTTAACTTAGCAAAAAAAAATTCATCAAGAAAAATGCAGTCGAGGGTACTGCGACCATAGTCGCAGTCCATGATCGCATACTATATGTAAAAACTAATTTAATAGTTCATAGGAGGATCAGACAACAGTCAGAAATGAAGAACAAAATATATAAAATAAATACGTAAACGAGGATCAGACAACAGTCAGAAATGAAGAACAAAATATAAAATAAATACGTAAACTGCGATTATACTATCGCTCTCGTTAAGTACTGCGACCATAGTCGCGGTAGTGCGACCATAGTCGCAGTCCATGATCGCATACTATATGTAAAAACCAATTTAATAGTTCATAGGAGGATCAGACAACAGTCAGAAATGAAGAACAAAATATATAAAATAAATACGTAAATTGCGATTATACTATCGCTCTCGTTAAGTACTGCGACCATAGTCGCGGTAGTGCGACCATAGTCGCAGTCCATGATCGCATACTATATGTAAAAACCAATTTAATAGTTCATAGGAGGATCAGACAACAGTTAGAAATGAAGAACAAAAAATATAGAATAATACGTAAACTGCGATTATACTATCGCTCTCGTTAAGTACTGCGACCATAGTCGAGTCCTTGATCGCATTATACATTACATGCGAAAAAAAGTAAAAACTTGCGACTATATTAAAAATCATTAAATATCAAATCAGATAAAAAAAATTAAAGAAGCATTCAAATTAGTTTCGTGATTTCATAAAAAAATGTTGGCAGTTTGGCCGCAGTTATAAAAGATAATTGTCACAAAAATTGAATAACGTCATAAAATATAAAAATATAATAAACTATACATATCCACTGTCTTTTACCGACAGAATAGCTTTTCATAAAGGGTATCTAGTAATTTAACTTCTTCCTATAAGCGGGCCACAAGTTAGTGGCGTGACAAATCTTGAGCCACGTCACCGCAGGCTGACAGAGTTCTCTCAGCTGCAGGCTGATATACATTTCTCTCTCTCTCTCTCTCTCTCTCTCTCTATATATATATATATATATATATATATATATATATATATATATATATATATATATATATATATATATATATATAGACACACACATATATATATACACACGTGTGTGTGTACGTACATACACACACACACACACACACACACACACACACACATATATATATATATATATATATATATATATATATATATATATACACACACACACATACATACATACATACATACATACATACATACAGATACCTATACACAGACACACACACACATATGTGTGTGTGTGTGTGTGTGTATATATGTGTGTGTGTGTGTGTGTGTGTGTGTGTATATGTATATATATATATATATATATGTATATGTATATGTGTATACATATATGTATCTATATACATATACATATATACATATACGTATGTATATACATATACGTATATACATATATGTATATACATATACGTATATACATATATATATATATACGTATATACATATACGTATATAGATATATGTAAATGTATATACGTATATGTATACACACATATATATACATATATATCGTTAAAATCAGAAAATCAAACGACATATCTTTTGGATAAACAGACGAAACGAAGCGCAAGGGTGATCTGCTCCCAAGATGTGGCCATTTGATTTGTAAAGATCTAATTTAACTGATTTTTCAACTGGTTTTAACTTCTTTGATTTGCCCTGATCCTTGATCTGTTCTGGATGTGGTGATATCCTAATAGATCTTTAAGTAATTGAATTGATTCACCAAAATCTGATTTTAACTGACTGGATCTAGGATCATCCTCAGCTAACTAAATAGATCCAGCTTAATTTGATTTTAACTTGTATTTATTTGGTTTAATCCTCTTTCTCTTCATGATTATCTTCTGCAAAATAGACATTTAAGACAAAAAAATTAGCAGATTTATTACACGATAAATGTAGGAGTGTAATAAGAAGAATGCAAAATATGTGTACGATCACACCCCCACACCTATCTTTGCTCGCCCTCGAGCAAAATAACAAAACTAAACCAAAAATTATTGGACCACTTTCGCAGGTCACACGATTGCACTGAGCATGTGCAACAAGCCGTTAAACCTCTAGGTTCCCCTAGAGGACGAGTGTCATGTGAGTTTTCATTGGATTACACCCACAAAATTCATAAAGAAAAAGAAACAAAGTGTTAGTATTTTGAAAACACATTTTAAAAGAGAAAAATATTTGAAGTATTATTGTAAGAATTAAGTAATTTATAAGTTATAAGAAAACCAAACTTTTCATTCTCAAGCTTAGTCTTTAATCAAAAACTTGTATCAATCAAGGTAAGGAGTCAACTGTATTTCTCATCTAGTCTATATTTTACCCTAAGTTATATGCACCTTTGTGACCGTGAAATTTTGACTCGAGGTTCTTTAACTCAACTCTTATACCTTATTTTTTGTTCTTTTTTTAAATTTGGTGATATTATTCTTTAGTTATATTAGGCTTTCTAATCTGCCCGTGTAACAAGTCTTTAATCGGTGACTCCTAAACCAAACGATCTAAGGGCACCGGGTGAGAAAACACCCCAACGGCTTAAGGACTCGAGCAAACAAGGCCACAAAATTAAGGATTTTATTATATGAACCGCTTTTAGACGTGAATACTTATGCTTTATGAGGCACAAATACCCAGCTTAATCAGAGAATTTTTGATATATATTATATATATATATTTTTTCTTTTTTTAAATAAGGCATAAGAATATTTGTTTTTTCAACCCTAAGTATGTAAGTGTATAAAACATGCATATTTCATTAAGGTAAAAAAATCAAGACTAAATTACTTTTCCAACTTTTCTTCCTAAGCTTAAAAATCAAACAAATAATTTTATTTTGACCAAGTGAAATCCTAATTATGATTCTCCTATTCCTTAAAATTAGCTTAATTTCTTACAAAAAAATATATCAAAAATATTGCTCTCTTTTCAAAAAAAAAATTTAAAGAAAGAAAAATGTTAATATTTTTATTTTAAAAAAGAAAATCTATGTTATGTTAGAACCCTCCCCCACACCTATCTCATGCATTATTCTCAATGTATGAATGAATGTATAGATGCATGAAAAAGAAGAAAAGAAAGGAAAATATTATGTTAAGGTGGTAGTTCCGGTGGTGGTCGGATTGGCTCAAGCGCTCTACCCAATTAAGATAATGTGGCAGTTCACGGAACCCACCTTTATTGACCTCTTTCTATTTACATATTTACAGTCCCCACTGTGAATAGGATCATGAAAGATCCTATCATGAAACTTATTCCCCTTACATGACCAGTCTTGAAAAATCATCACGGAGTCATTGTGGTCAATAACTTGGTCCGACAAAAGAATGTGACTTGGTGGAACGTGATTGAGATTTTTATCTGCACACAAAAATACAGAATTTCAGATCTTAAGAATAAAGTGTGCGAGTACTCAATATTACCGCAATAGCAAGTGGCTATGCAGGTCGTGATCTACAAGGAGGGACTAGCGATGGAAGCTTTTTAGTAAGATCTCTTTTAGGCTACAAAGTATGGTTAAAGTTCTTCTTTACTTCTTTAAAAAAAAAAGGAAAAATTGAGTTAAAGTTAAATTAAGAAGAAAGTGGTAGAATGAGAAGATGGAGAAAATAGAAGTGATATGTACAAACAAATTGAAAGAGTGAGAGATTTGGGTGATTACGGTGTTGGTGATCTACACTAAAAGTTACAAGAAAAGAAAGAAAAACTAAAACCTAAAAAGCATACTTACCTCTTCGGTGCCTGCTTACCTTTTACCGGTATCGACGATTTACCTTCACTTGAAGGCGAGCGAAGCATGGCAGATGAGATCTTCCCCATTCCTGATTTACACTATAAAATGAAGGGGCGAGCTATACTACCATAGAAATGGATATCCATCACCATAAGCCATCAACGGCACTTGCAAGGACAAGGCAACTTCGAGGCTATCGTTTCATTTGGATCCACAAACACAAAGAGGGAAGCGAGCAAAAAACAAGAATAGAAAAGAAAGGAAACCTCGATTCGATTCAAATAACAATAAAAGAAAAGATCACTTACACGGTGTCGCCTTCAGTACAAGCTTGCTCTCATTCCTCCATGAAAGTCTCCTCTCCTCTCAGTTACATAAATAAATGAAAATTGCATAAAAGAAAATTAAAAACCTAAGTTACAAATTACAAATTAGCGTAATTTCTTCTCTCTGCTTGGTCCTCCCATGTACGCTCTAAAAATCCCTGTATTTATAGGCAAAACCCACGTAAGAGAGCGTATGAAGATAGGGGGAGCAAACGCTCCCCTAACTCCCTAACAATGTCGCTGAAACGCGGCTTTGGCCTCGTTTCTGCGGCCAGGGTGTGGCCAGGTGGCCACACCCTGCTGGTGGTACTCCCCGGCTTCGCGATTGATGTTTATCTTCAGCTGGATTTACAGTTTAAGTCCAGAATTTTGACGAAATGGCCTTTGATCCTTGGCTTCAACTGATTGATTTATAGGGATTTGTTCTAACTGGTTTTCAACCGATCTGAACCGACCTGATCTGCCCTGATTTTCTGAGTTCAAATTAATTCTTATTTAATTCAGAATTTGATGGGCTTTTAGGCTCATTTCTCTTCACTCTCCTTTAGGAATGGGCCTGCAAATAAATTAAACAATAATTAGGAAAAAGCAGAGTTTATTTTATAATAAGTATGTGAATATGATAATGAATGTGCAATATTAGCGACCGATCACACCCCCTTACCTATCTTTTTCTCGTCCTCGAGCAAAACAACTAAACAAAAAATTATTAGACCACTTTCGCAGGTCACGCGATTGCGCTGAGCATGTGTAACAAGCCGTTAAACCTCTAATTTACCCCTAGAAGACGAATTTTGTCTCGTGAGGGTTTTCAGTGGATTACGCCCACAAAATCCGTAAAGAAAAAGAAAAAAATGTTAGTATTTTGAAAACAAATTTTGAAAAAAAATATTTGAAATATTATTGTAAGTTTTAAGTAATAGGAAAACCGAATTTTTCATTCCTAAACTTAGTCTCTATTCAAAAATTTGTTATCAATAAAAGTAAGGAGTCAAATTGTACTTCTCATCTAGTCTATTACCTTACCCTAATTCATATGCACCTTGTGACCGTGAAAATTTTGACTAAGGGTTCTTTAACTCTAACTCTTATGCCTTATTTATATATATATATATATATATATATATATATATATATATATATATATATATATATATATATATATATATATATTGGTGGTATTATTTCTTAGTCCTATTAGGCTTTCTAATCTGCCCATGTAACGAGCCTTTAATCGATGACTCCCAAACCAAACGGTCTTAGGGCATCGGGTGAGAAAACACCCCAAGGACTTAAGGACTCGAGCAAATAAGGTCACAAAACTAAGAATTTTATTATATGAACCACTTTTAGGCGTGAATACTTATGCTTTATTAGGCACAAATACCCAGCTTAATCAGAGGATTTTTATATTTTTTTCTCAAACTTATCTAATCATCTTTCGCATAAATACTAAGGCTTGCTTAGGCGCACCTAGCTAATCAATAATTAGATTTGTTTATCTTTTATATATATATTTTTCTTTTTTTCTTTTATTATTTATTTATTTTTTAAGGCATAAGAATCATTGTTTTTGAACCCTAAGTGTGTAAGTGTATGAAGTGTGCATATTTCATCAAGGTAAAAATTAAGACTAAATTACTTTGATAAATTATCTTCCTAACCCTAAAAATCAAACAAATATCTTATTTTGACCAAGTATAAGAAATCCTAATTTTGATTTTCCTATTCCTTAAAATTGACTTAATTTCTTACAAAAATATGTCAAAATATTGTTTCTATTTTCAAAAAAAATTTTAAAAGTAAAGAAAATGTTAAAAAAATATTTTATTTTACTTTATTTTTTTAATAAAAAGAAAAATCTAAGTTATGTTAGAACCCTCCCCCACACCTATCTCATGCATTGTCCTCAATGTATAAATTAATGCATAGATGTATGAAAAAGAATAAAGGGAAGGAAAATATTACCTTAAGGAGTGGTGGTCTGATTGGGTCAAGCGTTGCTACCCAATCAAGATAATGTGGTAGTTCACGGAACCTACCTTTATTGACCTCTTTTCTATTTAAATATTTATAGTCCCTAGTATGAATAGGATCATAAAAGTCCTATCATGAACTTACTTCCTTTACATGACCAGTCCTAAAAAATCATCACAGAGTCATCATGGTTCATACCTATGTCCAACAAAAGAATATGACTCGGTGGAATGGTTGACTTGGACTCAAGAATGATAGGTTCAGGAACCAATACAAACTCGAGAAAATCGACTTGGGGTTCGAGAGTTAGTTTTGGTTTAAGCATTAAGTCCAAGTCCAAGAATTGATATTCACATTATTTTCCCATCAATGGAATGTGACTATCCAAAATTGGTGATTCAATTTCAAAATCTATGGGTACAGGAATAAATGTTGGCTCAGAAAATTGGTCCAAATTAGGTAAGAATACCGGAGTCAACATAGATTCGAAGATGGAAACTGAATCACAAAGTTAGGGATCGGGTTCACATTCATGATCAAGTTCAATCTCATTAAAATGAAAACTTGTCAATTCGTCAATGGGTTGATATTGGTCAAGTTCAAGGCTTTGTGGTGAAACTAAATCTTGGTCAAAGTCTTCAAGATACCATGATTCTTAGTTTTCATCAATATGGCTAGAAGTGTTAGGAATAGTCAAAGATTGAATAGGGAGAGTTTTCTTATTCTTACGCATGTTCTCCAATCTACTAATTCTTACTTCTATCATATCGATTGGATCATTTTGACATTGAATCATGATTTCCATACTCTTTTCTAAGTTGGCATGTTTTCCTTGAAAAATAGAGTAAGGACTGTGACTTGAAAATTTTTACGGGATTTTGAGTCTTCTAAAATTTGAATTCGTCGCTCAAGCTCATCTAAGGCTTCCATCCTCTTTTCCCAGTCAATTGATTCTTCTAATGGTTGTTCGGGAGAAGGAGTATATGAAACTGGATGTTGGTAGGGTAGTTGACAATATGACTCGGGGGAGTTGTATCCCCATTGACTCTGTGAAGAGTAGTGATGATTATTCAGTCTTGTTCATAGTATTGGGACTGGGGCATGTAATGATTCGGATAAGACCAATGTGGCACACTAAGTTAGTTAAAGTTATGATATGCCGGGTTGGTAATATCCGAAAAAAAGGTCGGGGTGTAATATGGATTACCATTAAAATTGAAAAATTATTGTTATAAGCCATATCACACAGGAAATGTCAACACAAACAAAGAAAAATAAACAAACAAGCAAACAAAAAAAGAAAGAAAAAAATCTAAACTAAGTTTGGGTAGACCTTTGACCTAGACGACTCCTAACTGGTTAGACTGTCCACGGGAGATATAATGCAGACTTTGACCACAAGCTAATCAGCTAGGTCAGGGTAAGGTTGGTGGGAGGTATCCGCGCAAAAGCGACGGGCCTAATTAAGCCAAACCACCAGCCTTCGGGGTTTCGCCCCTCAATCCCTTTTCTTAGACACTGATTTGGCAGGAGTCAAATTCTAACACCTTCCCCCTTAGGATAATCTCCTAATTGAGTTCGAGATGTCCCTGGGCCAACGTCTATTCAGTTTTAGTTAGGTTTGGGTTAGTGAGTGAGGAGATTGTTTGTGGGCTAAGGGAGGGTAATGACTTCCCCACCTTATCTTGTTTATAGGACAAGCCCTTAAGATTGATTGTGCAAGGTGTGCAGGATAAAGAAAAGTAACATTCAACAAGCAAATAATCAATCAAGAATGTTTCCTAAACTATATGCCATGCAAACATACCTTTTACTCTACCACTCTTCAACATTAATGTAAAATGTAAACGAATTAGACACGTACCTAAATACAAAGTCTAAACCATTTTTAGCATTTAACAAACATCATTTTACTGTTGAGGTTAAAAGTAAATACAGAGATGTTTTCCATTGATTTGCAAAGGGGAAAACTTACAAAAAAGGGTCAAGGAGCTAAATTACAAGTAACACAAAAGATTACAAGTAGATCTCCTCGGAGATTCTGGAGAAGTGTACCGATAGGAGTCTGGTCAGCGCGCGACCACTTTGTCCCTTTGACGATGCGAGCGATGAGATTCCCTTCTCGCCTGGTTCGGGGAATCAGAGAACAGAAGGTTGGTAGAACCCTCTTGTTACTCCTCAAAACCGCCTTCACTTAGGAATTCCTTCTCGCCTGGTTCCGGAGATTCCTTGAGAAGAAGGTATTAGGGTATCAGCACCCTGATTAGAGAAGCAGCTCTCTAAAAGTCTCTGAATTCAAGAGAATAGATCTCTGTTAGTACGCGCGGTGCGTCCTTTCACGTCGTGAAGAAGTCCTTGCGTGTGTAGGAGGTCTTTGTGCGCGCCTCTCTCCTTGTGCCCCTGGTGGGCTATTTATAGGGAGAGCAAGGGTATATTCGTCCCTTAAAAATATAGAAACAGATTGAATCAAATCTGTTTAAATCTGAAAAGTAGCCTTGTTGCGAGGCTAGGATCAGCTTCTGCGAAGTTAGAAGTAGCAGGACGGTTGATCCTCTTGATCTGTTTTGATCCTTTTCATATATTAGAAGATTTTCCTTGATCCTCTTACTCGTTTTAGAAGAGTCAAGAGATTATGGCAATCAACTGCCAAATTTGGTCTCAGATTTGATCTTGATTGGATTTGACCTCAATCCTAATTAGATTTGATCTCATCTGGAGATTTAATTAGTCAAAGGTTGACCATAGCAGACCAGCAGCGGAGCTGCCGCGTTGAGCTCACAGTGGAGCTGGAAAGCGCATGTGGCGAAGTCAGAAGACAGCTCTTCAGCGGAGCTAGATATCGTCTGTGGCGAAGCTACCGAACATCCTTCTGCGCGGTTGCGTGTGGCTTCAAGCGAAGTTAACTCTCTCTGCGGAGTTAACTGAGCACTTCCGGCGAAGCTATAAGTTAGTTCCCTGGCGGAGCTGTGAATGGCTTCGAGGCGAAGTTGGATGATCTCAGCCTCTCAGGCGAGGCTATCTCTTTGGGCTCATGTGATGCTAAGTGCTAGCATCTTAGACCTGCTGAGGTCAGTTTAGAGACAATCCGGGCTTACTGTCTGCCAAGTTGCTTCTTTGTCCCTCGGAGATGGGTGAAAACTGGTCGTCAGCTTATCTGTTACTTGTCTTTTGTAAATGTCAACAAGTACAGAATTGGTCGTCAGCTTGTCTTTCACTTGTCTTTTATAAATGTCAACAAGTTTAGACATTGTTTAGGTCAGTCAGAATCTTGTCTTTTTTAAAGTGTCAACAAGACCCCCTTCAAAGTTTTCGAAAATCTGCAATGGCTCGACTTCGAAACACTTTGAATTGCTTTAATCGGTGGTATGTGAAGTACGAACGTCGCTATGGTGGTTGAGTTCAGCTTCGCTTTTAATCCTGCTTTGGGATAGATTCGCCGAAGAATCGTGTAGATTCGTTACTCTGGGTAGCTTCGCGTCTGAGTAGCTTCGCATCTGGGTAGCTCCACGTCTGAGCCTCCCGGAATAAGTTCGCTTCGGAATGTTGTTTCTTTCCCAAGGCCAACTGCTTTCGGCCAGTTATGAGAAGGACTGCTCCTTTTTTCGAGGTTAGAATAACCTCTCTTGCATTAATCAAGGGAGATCATTCCTCCCTTGTGCGTTTCTGAGAGAGAATATTCCTTTTCTCAAGGCTTAATAAATGCCTTAATGAGGCAGATTATTCCTCCCTTGCACGGTTTCGAGGGAAACCGTTCCTTTTCTCAAGGCTCAATAAATGCCTTAAATCTGCTCGCGCTTCCATGCTTGAAGCGGCAGCGCTCAAGCCATGAGGCCTATAAATAGGACGCCTGAGGTCCTCTGAAGAGAAGCGGTCAGCTCTTCTCTTCTCTTGGTTATTTGAGAGAGATACTCAGATCTCTGAACTAGTGGGGATGCCTACTCTGGTCATTACCCGGCCAAGGACCGGTAAGTCTCAGTCATCCAGAGACTTTACCAATGAACTGATGACCTTTAGGGAGTTTATCTCCCTTAATTTAGCTTTAACAGCTGCCTCAGGGATTGATTTCCCTAGTTCTTTGTTTGTATTGGATTAATCTGCAGAGAAGGTTTCATCCCTGTTTCCCAGCTTCCCGACGAAGCTATCTTTTGAACTTGATCAAAGAAAGATCATAGCATGCCTGCTTGCTAAGTTCGCCAAATAGGCAAGAATTGGGACTTAGTTTCTTCAAAGTTGAGCCAGTTTTGCCATATAGATGGGGTCAAGACTACGTCCCTCTGGATCAGTCTGGCTTAGCCATATAGGCGAGGTTAGGACTTGGCTTATGCTGAGCTAGCCCATCATCACTGTGCAAGCGAGGCTATCCTCTGCTTTAACTGAAATCAGTCTTTAACTGAATCGGATATAAATTGCTTTGCCTCAAAGAATTTGACTTAGCGTTTTTGCAGCTTTTCATTTGACTTACTGCTAACTTGTTTCAGTTTGCATTGCAGTGAGCTATGTTCACAAGCCTTTCGATCTGAAGAAAGAGATCGGAAAGTTGCCTATTGCTTTTCCAGTTGAAACTTCAATCCTAAGTAGGAGGAACAAACTAGGGCAGCTGATGTGTGTTGGCAGTCGCTTATCTGAGATGATCCACTTCGAGGCGAGGCTGGTAGCCGCTTATCCGAGATGATCCACTTCGGGAAAGCGGACGTCACCTGTAAGGTCTCGGATCCTTCCATTGCCAATTTTCATCAAAGAAGATCCAACCTGCTGGTGGCGATCAGTCCTTTGCCAATTTTGATCAAAGAAGATCCAACTTCCTGGTGGCACAATCTGCCATTATGCGAAGAATTACGGCCTTGTGCAGGAGGAAGGCCTTTCGTGTCCAGTTGGTTAGGCTTGAAAGTAGATAGGACCCCTTGTATGCCTTTTGAGCAAATGACTCTGTTGTATGAAACACAACCTTGATGTAGTAGTATGAATGTACCTTCCCTTTAAATCAATGAAAGTTTATTTTCTGCTTATCCTTCACCTGAATTGGCCCGACGGAGCTAGCCTTTACGCGAAGTTAAAGACAATCCTTTCTGAATCAGGAACAAGCTTCCAGCGAAGCTAGCACGAATTTCCCGCGAAGTTCGGACTGTGCTTTTAGCGAAGCTAAGGCATGCTTTTCGGCGAAGTTATCAATACGTCGCGCTAAGTCAGCACTTAACTTATGGCGGAGTTAGCCCTTAGCGGGGCTGAATCAGCACTTCTCGGGAAGGCGCTTTAGGCGCCGTTTCAAATTAATTTGAAACGACAGCCTGTGCTCTTTTTGAGGCGTCGTTTCAGGCGCTCATCATCCTATAAAAGCCTGATCGGGCTGAGAGAGAAGGTCTCCACTTCTCTTTAAATTTTCCAAAGCCTTTGACTCTTGCTATTTATTGTGCCCTGCCTAAACAAAGTCTTTGTTGCAGGTGTTTCGCTTTTGGGTGCGTCGACTTCAAGAGAGCCAACCAATCTTCCTGAGGGAACCGGGGCGAGCAAGTGCTTCGACCGCAGCGGATGCTGCTGAGTTGGATGTCTTATATGGCGACCTGCCCTCTTATCAGCCTGAACCAGCCAGAGGAACTGAAATTGAGGGGACGGTAGTCATGGAACCAATCTCACTTCCAACTATATCAGTGAGTGAGATGTCATCAGTTTCGCCAGCGCCATCTATCTTGCCAGGTGCGGAGCTGAGGGTGATTACCAGTCCTACTTCTCCAACACTGGTGGTTGAGCCCGCTCTCCAGGAAATAGTCACTAGTCCGACCTCGGTTGTGGCCAGTGTACTGGTTTCAATGAAGACTCCTCCGAGGTCACCGACGATCTCTCATGTTGCTGCAGCCAGTGCTTCTGCTATTCCTTCCACCGTGGTGTCAATAAAGCCAGTGGAATCTTCAGGGGCTGCTTGTCTACCGGAAGTGACTGAGGCCGAGAATGAATTTGTGGCCGAATTAGTCGATAGCTTTTATAAGAGCTTGAAGCGATCCATCGCCTTGATTTTGAAAGGCTCGACTACTTCATTTTCTACTCTAAAGGTGGTCCTCTCCCGAAGCATTGAGAGTATCCGAGACTTTGGAGGGGATGACCAGGCCGCTGCATTGGAACTTCTGGTGGACCAACTTGAGAGGGATGTAGACGAATGGCGCCGTCTTAGCCATTCGGACCTAGAGTCTTCGGTTAATGAGCAGCTTGCACACCTTGTCGTTCAAATGCATGAAGCCCATCTTGCCGCTCAGGAAGCTGCTAAGGCCATTTCTTCCGA
Source organism: Agave tequilana (assembly GCA_038442645.1). Classification (NCBI taxonomy): domain Eukaryota; kingdom Viridiplantae; phylum Streptophyta; class Magnoliopsida; order Asparagales; family Asparagaceae; genus Agave; species Agave tequilana. Next base: position 92,111 of record JAVJIF010008098.1, read on the forward strand.
CTTGAAATCCTTAGAGACAAGGAAGATAGAGCTCGGGGACACCATAGATGCTTCTAGCAGTGCTCTTCTTGACGCTGAAGATTAAATTGAAAAGGCCAAGAAGATGATCAGGAAGACAAATCTTCTCTTATCCAAGGCTGAACCAGTGCGTCTTGAAGAGACTGCGCGGCTTGAGCAGCTTAAAGCTCAGAGTGGCGAACTCTCGCGGCAAGAGTCAGCTCAGAGGGCAACCTTGGTTGAAGTTGAAGCTCGCTTGGCCCAGACGGCGAGTTTAATGAGGCTGAGCTAAGGTCGCAGGCGCTTGTCAGGGCTGCTGATGATAGGAAGACAAGGCTGGCCTTTCTTGAAGGACGGATCAAATCTTATGAAGCACCCTTATAGCTTTTAATATATGTGCCTTCATGTATCCCTTCTTTTCGGAATCAATAAAAGTAATTTTATTTTGACTCCCCTGCCGTATTTTCGACTTGTTTTATCCTTTGAATTGTCGCTTTCAAGTTGCATTGCAGCCTTTTGAGAAAATAGTCCTTACTGGACTAAATGATGAGACTTGGCTATCTGCCGGTTCAGAGGTCGCAATGACGTAACCGATTGGGAAGCCACCAAACTCGAAGAAATAGTCCTTACTGGACTAAATAATGAGACTTCGCTATCTGCCAGTTCAGGGGTCGCAATGACGTAACCGGTTGAGAAGCCACCAAACTCGAAGTAGTCCTTGCCGGACTGAAAGGTGAGACTTGGCTATCTGCCGGTTCAGAGGTCGCAATGACATAACCGATTGAGAAGCCACCAAGCTCGAAGTAGTCCTTGCCGGACTGAAAGGTGAGACTTGGCTATCTGCCGGTTCAGAGGTCGCAAAGACGTAACCGATAGAGAATCCACCAAGCTCGAGGTAGTCCTTGTTGGACTGAAAGGTGAGACTTGTCTTTTGTAAATGTCAACAAGCTCGAAGGTAGTCCTTGTCGGACTGAAAGGTGAAACTTGTCTTTTGTAAATGTCAACAAGTTCGGAGTTGTCCTTGACGGACTAAAAAGTGAGACTTGTCTTTTGTAAATGTCAACAAGCTCGAAGGCAGTTCTTGTCGGACTGAAAGGTGAAACTTGTCTTTTGTAAATATCAACAAGTTCGGAGTTGTCCTTGACGGACTAAAAAGTGAGACTTGTCTTTTGTAAATGTCAACAAGCTCGAAGGTAGTCCTTGTCGGACTGAAAGGTGAAACTTGTCTTTTGTAAATGTCAACAAGTTCGGAGTTGTCCTTGACGGACTAAAAAGTGAGACTTGTCTTTTGTAAATGTCAACAAGCTCAAAGGCAGCCCTTGTCGGACTGAAAGGTGAAACTTGTCTTTTGTAAATGTCAACAAGTTCAGAGTTGTCCTTGACGGACTAAAAAGTGAGACTTGTCTTTTATAAATGTCAACAAGCTCGAAGGTAGTCCTTGACGGACTGAAAGGTGAAACTTGTCTTTTGTAAATGTCAACAAGTTCGGAGTTGTCCTTGACGGACTAAAAAGTGAGACTTGTCTTTTGTAAATGTCAACAAGCTCGAAGGTAGTCCTTGTCGGACTGAAAGGTGAAACTTGTCTTTTGTAAATGTCAACAAGTTCGGAGTTAGTCCTTGTAGGACTGAAAAGTGAGACTTGTCTTTTGTAAATGTCAACAAGCTCGAAGGTAGTCCTTGACGGACTGAAAAGTGAGACTTGTCTTTTGTAAATGTCAACAAGCTCGAAGGTAGTCCTTGACGGACTGAAAGGTGAAACTTGTCTTTTGTAAATGTCAACAAGTTCGGAGTTGTTATTGACGGACTAAAAAGTGAGACTTGTCTTTTGTAAATGTCAACAAGCTCGAAGGTAGTCCTTGTCGGACTGAAAGGTGAAACTTGTCTTTTGTAAATGTCAACAAGTTCGGAGTTAGTCCTTGTCGGACTAAAAAGTGAGATTTGTCTTTTGTAAATGTCAACAAGCTCGACGGACTGAAAGGTGAGACTTGTCTTTAGTAAATGTCAACAAGCTCGAAGGTAGTCCTTGACGGACTGAAAGGTGAGACTTGTCTTTTGTAAATGTCAACAAGCTCGAAGTTTTTGATGGGATTTGGAAAAAGGTCTCGTTTTCGTTGTGAAAAACGAGGGGATCACTGTCATAGGTTTAATGTTAACGTAACAGCGAAATGGATGCCAGAGGTTATACTGTTAAACATAGCATAAAAGGGCTCTCGCTCCCACGGGGAGAAACGAGGAGATCACTGTCATAGGTTTAGTGTTAGCGTAACAGCGAAATAGATGGAAAGATCCTTATATGTGGTCTTACCATTCTATGAATGAGAATTAGTAAGCGATTTTGGAGAGGGAATCAAATGGGAACAGGTCCCTTAGGATTTTTAGCAAATCCCCAGCTGTCAACGGGTTTGACATGCCTTTACCAACTACCGTTTGAGTCGGGCTAGCCATGCTACTCCCCTCTGCATGATGAGTTGTCGAGGACTTATGTTGGGCTTAAAGGCTAACATTTCCCTCTATCCTTAACCGTTAAGGATGTTGGATGATTTGATTAGTGCATGTGTAACCTTGAATCTCCTTTGAGACAACCAGTGCATGACCAGGTTCGTACTGATTTACGGTTGCATGATCTCGTTTGGAGGAAGAGAGAGGCTCTCTTCGTGTGTACCTTGGATTTGAAGGTCTTGATCAGAGGTGTAGTGTTAACTTGATCGTAAGAAGGATCCTTAATCAAGGATAATACTTCTTTAGAAACTTGCCATTGATCGGCATTATGAGTAAATCGCCATCTGAAGTCATAAGGCGATATGCTCCGTTTGAGTAGACTGTTTCTATTACAAATGGTCCTTCCCATTTAGGCTGAAATTTGCTTTTGATTTTGTGCGTCATAATCATCGGTCGCCTAACGGCTAAAACCAAGTCTCCTTTCTGGAAAACTCTTTGTTTGACCTTCTTATTGAAGGCTTTTGAGATTCGAGCTTGATACAACTCAATATGCTGCTGAGCTTGTAACCGTCTCTCATCTAAGGCTTCTAGCTCTTGGAGACGCAACCGATCATTGTCCTCTGATGTGATCTTAGTGGTTAGAGCAACTCGTAATGACGGCATCTGAATTTCCAACGGGATGACTGCTTCGCACCCGTACACCAGGAAAAAAGGGCGTATTGCCTGTCGGGGTTCGAACCGTGGTTCGGTAGGCCCAAAGACAGTCACCAAGCTTTTCATCTCAATCTCGCTTATTCGAGGAGACGAACTTCTTGAGTAACTTGATGATTGTTTTGTTGAATGCTTCTGCCAAGCCATTAGCGGCGGGATTATAGGCAGTTGAAGCCACATTCTGAATTCGGTATTTATCGCAGAATCGATAGAATACCTCGCTTATGAACTGGGGACCGTTATCATGGATGATCTGCCTAGGGACACCAAATCGATGGATGACATGGTGTTTGATGAAATTAACCACGTTAGAGGTTTTGACTTCAACCAGTGGTATAGCTTCTGCCCATTTTGAAAAGTAATCGGTTATTGCCAGGATAAACCGGTGACCTCTTGTCGAAGAGGGGCTGATTGGCCCTACGACATCAATTCCCCATGCTTCAAATGGCCATGAAGCAACAGTTGGATGGAGCAACTCTGAGGGCTGATGTATGAAGTCTGCATGAATTTGGCATGCTTTACACCTTCGTGTATATTGGATGGCATCGGCTATCATGATTGGCCAATAATATCCAAGCCTATGCAACCTGTCTTTAAGTTTTGGACCTGGCTGATGAGCTCCACATATGTCGTCGTGTGCTTCTTTAAGCACTTCCTGTGCCTCTAAATTAGAAAGGCAACGGAGGAGGACGCCGTCATATGAACGACGATAAAGTGTCTTCAAAGTTGGATCGTAGTAAAACGGAGAGACCTTCTTCTGATAGATGCCGCTTCTTTAGGATCGTCTGGGAGCAGACTATGTAAAGCATAGTCGATGAAAGGAAATCGTCAATCTCTCGGCTCAAGATCCGTCGATACATTATAGACCTCTCTGGTTCTTAACATATGTTTAGAGCAGATAAGGTGTCGAGTCGCCACTGTGAGATGATACTCGGTGTCGACTGACAAGGCTAATGTTGTTGCTAACACGGCAAGAGCATCTGCCTTAGTATTCTGAGATCGAGATACGTGCCCGATGTAAAAGCCATCAAACAGATTAGCCAATTCGATGACCGTGTGATAATAAGGCAGCAAGTCTTCGTGACGGACCTCATATTCGCCTTTAACCTGATTGATAATCAGTTTGAATCGCCGTAAGCTTCAAGGTAGCGTACCCCCATTCCGTGGGCGAGCTGAAGGCCAATAAGTAGAGCATTATATTCTGCTACATTGTTGGAGCATGATTCTGTCAGAGAGAATGCTCTAGGAAGGACGTGATTCTGTGGAGAGATAAACACAACCCCCACGCCGGCGATGATCCTGCCCTTAGGACCTATTCGTGATGCTCAATCGAAGAACATCTGCCACACTTCATCCTTTGAAGTTATATTGGACTCGAAGACTTCATCTGGAATATCTTCATGAAGTTTTGAGTGTTCCGGAACTGGATGAGCGGCCAAGAACTCTGCAAGGGCCTGGCCTTTAACCGCCTTTTGAAGGATAAAGGTCATGTCGTATTGAGACAAAAGGAGTGCCCATTTAGCTAATCTTGAATTCAATGATCCTGGCTTCGTCATGAGAAGACGCAAGGATTCACTCTAGAGCTGACATGTATGGTTTGGCCGACCAAATAATGTCGTGTCTTTTGAACGGCAAAGACAGAGCTAAGCATTCCTTCTCAATAGGATTATAGCGAGATTCCGCCCCTATCAGAGTCCTGCTCAGATAATAAATGGCTTGTTCGTGACCATTGTCGTCCTTTTGAGCAAGGAGGGCACCAAGAGAATGGTCCATAGCTTTCACATAAAGTAAGAATGGTTTTCCTGATGTGGGAGCAACTAAGACTGGAGGTTTTGTGAGATATCTCTTGATATCTTCATAAGCTTCCTGACAAGCTTGATCCCATACGAAGGAAGCACCCTTTTTCATGAGTCGGGTGAACGGTTGACAGCGGCCTAAGAGATTTGCGATGAATCTTCTAATATAAGCCAGTCTACCTTGCAAGCCTCTGAGCTCCTTAAGATTCCTTGGTGAATGCATGCTCTGAATGGCTTTGACTTTATCTGGGTCAAGATGAATCCCTTTTGATGTAACAATAAATCCAAGGAACTTGCCGCTCGAAACTCCCAAGAAGGATTTTGTCAGATTCATTTTCAGTTGATGAGCCCGCATTATGTCGAACATCGTTCTCAAGTCATGGAGATGGTCATCCTTGTTGCGGCTTTTGACAGCAATGTCGTCGATATAGCATTCTACCATTTTTCGGAGATGATCGCGGAAGATTGTACTCATTGCCCGCTGATAGGTTGCTCCGGTGTTCTTCAGTCCGAAGGGCATCACGGTGTAACAGTATACCCCCAAGGGTGTTCGGAACGAAGTATGCTTCTCGTCGTCGGGGTACATTTTAATTTGATTGTACCCTGAAAAGTCGTCCATGAAAGACATTCTTTCGAATCCACAGGTATTGTCAATCATGACATCAGTGATGGGCAGTGGGAATTCATCTTTAGGACAACCGTATTGAGATCGCGGTAGTCGATGCAGATCCGTATCTTCCCATTCTTCTTGAGGACGGGAACGATATTGGCAACCCAATCTGGATGTTGTTCCTCCCGTATGAAGCCACATGCACTGAGCTTGTGAACTTCGGTTTCAAATAGCCTCCATAATATTTGGGCAAAACCGATGTTGTTGCTATTTGACTGGCTTGGCGTTGGGCTTGATATTCAGACGATGCATGGCTATTTGCGGATCAAGTCCGGGCATATCTTCGTAATTCCATGTGAAGATGTCTATGTACTCCTTTATGAGTATTATTAATTCTTCCTTTTCCATAAGTGACAAGCTTTCACTTATAAAGATGGGTTTAGGGTGATCTTGACTACCCAAGTTAACCTGCATCACCTTGTCTTCAGTAGGCGGGTCGCGCAGTTCGAATCGCTTTTCCCATTGGAGATCTAATTGCTGGGCCCATGGTTCCTCATCATTAGCTTCCGCTGGCTCCAATTGACTGCTTGAAGTCATATTAACAGTGAGATTCTCGACATCACTCCCACGCTGACATCTGAATCCCATTCGGAGGAAGAGGCGGAATGTGATGGAATTGGTTTATCGTCTTTGAATTGAACCGTTGCTGGCGATGTGGGTGTAACGTATCCCAACCCCCTGCGTGTATTATCATAGTAATTTGCAGGCTTCCCTTTTGGCACAAAGTTACGCAGCAAACTACGCCTTCCTTTTCTGAAATTCAGGCCCTCTTCATGCTTTAGGTTGGTACCCCATTTTCTTCATAATATGGCGCGCTGGTCGCGCGTAATGGAAGAATTGTGGGGTGTCTGAGTCTGAACTTGAATCTGCGGCTGCGGTTCTCCGTGGTTGGGTTCTGCCAAAATTATCGGTGACTGACCTTCTTTGGATGGAGGGATCACTAAAGCGGCCCCTTCTATAGATTCCACGGGTGTACCGGATGCACTTAGTCTATGTAAAGGCGTGTGTAGAGAGCTATCCGTAATAGTTTCAAACCAACACTCGCAGGATAATCAAAAGAAATTATCATTAATTACCCATTCACCTTCATCTTCAGAAGGAGTATTACATTGGGGATTATTAAGCCATGCTATAATTGGTTCGCCAATCAAAATGGCTGGAATGCCTGCTTCAGACTCTGTATCCGCCTCATTGCCACTATCATCATCATCTGGCAATGGTTCTTTGGATGTTTCACCAGTCTCTTGATACAGGAGAACGTCAGTGAAATAATTTTTCCACCCCTTTGAATGGTTGCTTCTCAGCGAAGACAGTTCGTACTGTTGCATCATCTTCAACATATTTGAAGCACTGGTGCAGAGTAGAGGGAACGATCCAGTTGGCGTGGATCCCGGTCGTCCTAGCAGCAAGTTGTATGACGTGTCAGCGTCAATGACATAGCATGTTACTTCTGACTTCAGGCTCCCGATTCGACAACGGAGTCAAATTTTTCCAAGTGGATGACTACTCCCGGCGTTAAAATCGTATATTGTAGTAGTGGTTGCGGACAACCTATATAGTGGTATACCGAGAAAGTAGAGGAACCTTTTAGGGATGATGCTGAGTGCAGACCCCGGATCAACCTGTACCCTTTCAATGCATGTTGAACCGATATATCCGTGTAGTACAGAGGTCGATCGTGCTTGTTATCCATGAGAAGCATATCTTCCGCTGTGAAGGTAATAGCGGGCACCTTTGATTGTGCATGATGGAATTCAGGGCATGGAGACTGAGCGTCGTCTTTAGGGGTTTCTGGCATATATATCAGGAATGATTCTGAATTAGCCAGGGCATCCCTGAGTGCTTCTCTCGTCTCTTTTGAGAGACGAAGGAGCTTGTGTATTATAATACGAGCGGGATATTAGCCAGCTGGGCCAATATGTCAAAAACGGAAGGGCGTGTCAAGCCCTGGGCCTGAAGGCTTTTTCAAGACATGGTCGAGCCGGACTTCCTTAGGCTTCTCTTTACCCTTGGTTGGAACCGAAGCGGATGCTGGTACTTGTACTGACGTCGTTTGCTGTCGTGTATCGTCAGTAGCTTTCTCATATTGTTTTAAGTATGATTTTCTGGATCAAGTACCCGTCGGCTGAGGTACATCAGCCTGCGTCGTGCAAGCATGCTTTCCTCCTTCAGAATCACTGAGGGAAGCTGACGTAAGATTGTCATCGTCTGGCATGATGGAGATGACATTACAAGATTGCCCTTCGACTCGGACTTCTTTGAATCCCACTGTACGTCTTGGACAAGGTCTGGGTTATCCACATGACTTCCCCTGTCTCAAGGGAACAAGATCTCTATTATCCTGAGTTTTAGCCGCAGGATGTTTGACTCTCTAGTCGTGGCGCAGGGACTGGATAAGTCCCGTCAGGAACTGTGACCTTCGGGTTTTTGCCGAACTCGAGGGTCACCATATTGGCAGTGACTTTCTTCTGCTCTGACTTCAGTGTCAGGACTCCGCCGTCGATCAAGGCTTGAATTCTGTCCTTGAGGACAAAGCACTTTTCGGTAGGATGGTGAATCATCCTGTGGTAGAGACAGTATTTGGGATCATTCGTGCGTCCTATCTCATTGGGACTTCGGGCCTCTGGTGGCTTCATTTTATTCCCTTTGTGGAGTAAATGGAATATTGTGACCACCTGATCGTCTCTGAAGGAGTATTGTTTTGGAGGAACTTAGACTCCTGATTATTGAAGCCACCTTTCTTGGCCTTCGACTGAACATCCTCTGATAATTCAACGACATAGTCTCCTTCCCTTTGGCTTGAGAAGACTGCGCCATGTCGCCACATCCTTTATTATTCATACCACATTTGCCTTTTGGGGTGGATGGTTCAAACTTTTTAGCCGACTTTTCGGCTATCTCAGCTTGTTCGACCAGTTCTTTCCAGGTATGGGCTTTGACAGCCCCCATGCGAACCTCTACTTGGTCCAAGAAGTTGTGCCTGCACGTCTGTAAGAGCATGGGTAATGGCATCCCTGCTGGGCACATCAAGATAAGTTTCTGAACCGCTCAATGTAGTCATGGACAGATTCGCCCTTCTTCTGCACGGTGGAGAGGAGCTTGTCCATGGTTACCTCGATATCATACTCATAGAAACGAGAAGGAATTGGGTTTCCAGGTCGATCCAGGAATTGACGGAGCCGGAGGGAGACTTCAGAACCAATCAAATGCCACCCCCTTTAAGGTGCCAATAAACAGCCGAGCCATGATGGCATCATTGTCTATAACATTACCGGTCTGAGACCGAAAATAGTAGATGTGCTGGTTTGTTGAGCTCTTACCATCATAGGTATGTAATGTTGGTGGTTTGAACTTCGGTGGGTATGGCACTGAATCCCACTCCAGCGGGTAAGGACGGACTGCCCCTACTTTCTTTAATTCATCCCTCTGAGTTAGGAATGCAATTTGAGCTTGGAGGCCCTTAAGGACTTCAGCGTCTAAAGAAGAACCCTCCTTGGACTTCTCCGTCTTCGGCTGGTCATTGCTAAGATGTTCTTCCTCATCATGGTTACTCCCCGTATCGTTGTTATTCCGTTTTGAGGATTGAGCGAGCATCTGTTGAATATTATCCAGAGCTTCTTGCTGGTTTTGGAAGTTTGCTCCTGAGCTTCAAACGTCGACGAAAGTCTTCGTTACCATTGTCAGCCATGTTTACTGATGCTCTGTCTGTTCGCACTGAGCTGACTGTCGCCAAAGAGGCATACCCACTATCTTCATCAGGCCACTGGACTGATCTTCTCTTTGGTTCTGGCGAGGTTACTGCCATGAGGAAGATGGCTGTTCATAACTGTAGGGTATCGCAACCCTAGATCTGGTGTTTCGAAAGACACCCTCTTCATGCACCAAGACTTCGCCTAAGCCTGGGCTGTAATCTGGATCTGGGGAGCTGTAGGGAGTGTCGTTGGACGCTTGTCTACCCCTGTACAGCTCTTGTCCTCTTCTGGTCATGTTGACGGATGAAGAGGGTAGGTGTCGCGAGACGCTCCTTTTATGATGTGTTCACGGGGCTTGCACCGACAGTCGAGCAAAAACTGATCGTCGACCTAGAGGAGTGGCGGAGATTGGTCCTAGCCGGCAATGGACCGAGTGGAGTGTTACCAACTGACATCCCACTTGTTGACAACAGGGGGAGAAGTTGGGAAGGATTCTGACTTCCGTTTGTTTGTCAAGAATTCCCACAAGCCAGACCCAGTCGGGCCTAAACGATCCAGCGCAGAGGCTCTTTTGGATCGCGCATAGGATGATGTCCTGCTCCTCTTATCACCACAGAGGGGATTAGCACAAAATATGCTTCAGCTCTAGCTTCGCGGCTAAGAACCTTGGGAATGTCCTTGGATGCTGAAGCTGCATAGCAACGCTGTCAACACTTAGGGATAATCCCTTGGCTCCGCTATGAAGCGCGAACTTAGTGCTTGACGAACTGGAGAACGGAGCACGCTGTGGTGCTTTATCCTATGCTGCGCTGTGAAGGCGATTGACCTTAGATAGTGCTTTAGCTTTAAGTTCGCAGGTAGAAGCTTTGGAAACGCCCTTGGGCGCTGAAGCTGCATGAGCAACGCTATCAGCACTTAGGGACAATCCTTAGCTCCCTGCGATGAGCGAGCTTAATAGTTGAAGAACTGGGGAACGAAGCACGCTGTGGCACTTTGGTTCCAGCTTCGCGGCTATGAACTTCGCGCGTAGGCTGTGGTACAGTAGCTTCACTCATAAGAATGAGGCTGGCGCGAGTTGTTGCTCTTGAGTTGGATGAAGGTATGGTCGCCGCTGTAACTTCGCGGCTGGGCAGCATTGTCGGAGCAGGCAGCATCTTGCCTTTTTCTTCGCGAAGAGGACGCAGTTCTGGCGTAGCTATGCCTGAGGCTTTACCCAGAGCCTCCTATTTAGGCCTCCACATCTGCTTTGGTAAGGGAGACTTAGGTTCGCAAGGAACCTGACTAGCCACACGCGAGGCTGAGGGGTGTTGGCAGAATTCTGCTTCTGGTTTCTGTTCTGAAACCTTGGTCATGGAGACCTTTCTATGCTTCCGTGCATGAAGCATTAGACCACCCCCAGAGAGGACTTCTTCGAATTTTTCTTGGTCGAAGTGACGACCAGGTTCTCGAAAGTGATGGACTTGGACTGCTGGCGTGCTTCCTTATTGCGCCAGAGGACCGCTGTAGGCTCGCAGAGAGCCTTATCTGTCTCCGCAGAGACTTGCATTGAAAAATTAGCCAGAGGGCTCTGGCTGCACCGGCTTTCCTGAATTCAGAGATAGACCTGAAGGTCTGTTCGTCGCATTACGACACTTGATTCTCAGCAGTGGAGAATTCGGTCCCCAGCGGAGTCGCCATCTTGTTTTCCATTGATTTTACAAAGGGAAAACTTACAAAAAAGGGTCGAGGAGCTAAATTACAAGTATTCTTAAAAAGATTACAAGTAGATCTCCTCTGAGATTCTGGAGAAGTGTGCCGATAGGAGTCTGGTCAGCGCGCGACCACTTTGTCCCTTTGACGATGCGAGCGATGAGATTCCCTTCTCGCCTGGTTCGGAGAATCAGAGAACAGAAGGTTGATAGAACTCTCTTGTTACTCCTCAAAACCGCCTTCACTTAGGAATTCCTTCTCGCCTGGTTCCGGAGATTCCTTGAGAAGAAGGTATTAGGGTATCAGCACCCTGATTAGAGAAGCAGCTCTCTAAAAGTCTCTGAATTCAAGAGAATAGATCTCTGTTAGTACGCACGGTGCATCCTTCACGTCGTGAAGAAGTCCTTGCGTGTGTGGGAGGTCTTTGTGCGCGCCTCTCTCCTTGTGCCCCTGGTGGGCTATTTATAGGGAGAGTAAGGGTATAATTGTCCCTTGAAAATATAGAAACAGATCGAATCAAATCTGTTTAAATCTGAAAAGTAGCCTTGCTGCGAGGCTAGGATCAGCTTCTGCGAAGCTAGAAGTAGCAGGTCGGTTGATCCTCTTGATCTGTTTTGATCCTTTCCATATAGTTGGAAGATTTTCCCTGATCCTCTTACTCGTTTTAGAAGAGTCAAGAGATTATGGCAATCACTGCCAAATTTGGTCTCAGATTTGATCTTGATTGGATTTGATCTCAATCCTGATTAGATTTTATCTCATCTAGAGATTTAATTGGTCAAAGGTTGACCATAGCAGACCAGCAGCGGAGCTGCCGCGTTGAACTCACAGCGGAGCTGGAAAGCGCATGTGGCGAAGTCAGAAGACAGCTCTTCAGCGGAGCTAGATATCGTCTGTGGCGAAGCTACCGAACATCCTTCTGCGCGGTTGCGTGTGGCTTCAAGCGAAGTTAACTCTCTCTGCGGAGTTAACTGAGCACTTCCGGCGAAGGTATAAGTTAGTTCCCTAGCGGAGCTGTGAATGGCTTCGAGGCGAAGTTGGATGATCTCAGCCTCTCAGGCGAGGCTATCTCTTTGGGCTCTCATGTGATGCTAAGTACTAGCATCTTAGACCTGCTGAGGTCAGTTTAGAGACAATCCGGGCTTACTGTCTGCCAAGTTGCTTCTTTGTCCCCCAGAGATGGGTGAAAACTGGTCGTCAGCTTATCTGTTACTTGTCTTTTGTAAATATCAACAAGTACAGAACTGGTCATCAGCTTGTCTTTCCCTTGTCTTTTGTAAATTTCAACAAATTTAGACATTATTTAGGCCAGTCAGAATCTTGTCTTTTTTAAAGTGTCAACAAGTGAGACAAATAAGGAAATAGATAACTACAGATATTAAACTTTGCACTACAGCCAACCTGCAAAAAATACGGTTAGTAGTTCACTCAGATTGCCACAGGAATGTAGCAAATCTAATGGCTTCTTGGCTCTGCTTTCTTGAGCAGAGTCCAAGGCCACTTATATGTCCACTGCAGCAAAAATTCCTTATTATCAAACCTGTACACCAAGAACAAAAAATAAAGTTAACCAACAATGTAAATCTAAAAAGAGAATAACTTACCGTCCCTCCCCGGCAACGGCGCCAAAATTTGATTGAGATCTTTACCTACACACAAAAATACAGAATTTCAAATCTTAAGAATAAAGTGTGCGAGTACTCAATACTACCACAATAGCAAGTAGTTATACGGGTCGTGATCCACAAGGAGGGACTAGCAATGGAAGCTTTTTAGTAAGATCTCTTTTAGGCTACAAAGTAGGTTAAAGTTCTTCTTTAGTTCTTTAAAAAAAAGAAAATTTGAGTTGAAGTTAAATTAAGAAGAAAGTGGTAGAATGAGAAGAAATGAAGAAAATAGAAGTGATATGTACAAAGAAATTGAAAGAGTGAGAGATTTGGGTGATTATGGTGTTGGTGATCTACACTAAAAGTTGCAAGAAAAGAAAGAAAAATTAAAACCTAAAAAACATACTTACCTCTTCGGTGCCTGCTTACCTTTTATCGGTATCGACGATTTACCTTCACTTGAAGGCGAGCGAAGCATGGCAGATGAGATCTTCCCCACTCCGATTTACACTATAAAAATGAAGGGGCGAGCTATAGTACCATTGAAATGGATATCCATCACCATAAGCTATCAACGGCACTTGCAAGGACAAGACAACTTCGAGGCTATCGTTTCATTTGGATCCACAAACACAAAATAGGGAAGCGAGCAAAAATAAGAATAGAAAAGAAAAGAAAATCTCGATTCGATTCAAATAACAATGGAAGAAATCACTTACACGGTGTCACCTTTAGTACAAGCTTGCTCTCATTCCTCCATAAAAGTCTCCTCTCCTCTCAGCTACATAAATAAAACAAAAATTACATAAAAGAAAACTAAAAACTAAGTTACAAACTATAAATTAGCCTAAGTTCTGCTCTCTCTCTGCTTGGTCCTCCCCTGTACGCTCTGAAATTCCTGTATTTATAGGCAAAAACCCACGTAAGAGAGCGTATGAAGATATGGGAGCAAACGCTCCCCCTAACTCCCTAACAATGTCGCGAAACGCGGCTTTGGCCCCGTTTCGCGGCCAGGGTGTGGCCAGGTGGCCACACCCTATTGGTGGTGGTACTCCCCGACTTCTCGATTGATGTTTATCTTCAGCTGGATTTGCAGTTTAAGTTCGAGATTTGACGAAATGGCCTTTGATACTTGGCTTCAACCGATTGATTATAGGGATTTGTTCTAACTGGTTTTCAATCGATTTGAACCGATCTGATCTGCCCTGATTTACTGAGTTCGAATTAATTCTGATTTAATTCAGAATTTGGTGGGCTTTTGGGCTAATTTCTCTTCACTCTCCTTTAGGAATGGGCCTGCAAATAAATTAAACAATAATTAGGAAAAAGCAGAGTTTATTTAAAATAAGTATGAGAATATGATAATGAATGTGTAATATTAGCGACCGATCAGAATGGTTGACTTTGGCTCAAGAATGATAGGTTCGGAAAACCATACTACTCGGAAAAATCAACTTTGAGTTCGAGAGTCTTTTTAGTTCAAAATTTGAGTCCAAATCCAAGAATTGAAATTCACGTTCTTTTTCATCAATGGAATGTGACTATCTAAAATTGGTGATTCAATTTCTAAATTTATAGGTACGAGAATAAATGTTGGCTCAGGAAATTGGTCCAAATTGGGTAAGAATAACGGAGTCAACATAGATTCGAAGATGAAACTGAATCACAAGATTGGGGATCGGGTTCACATTCATAATCAACTTCAATCTCATTAAAATAAAAACTTGCCAATTCGTCAATGGGTTGATATTGGTCAAGTTCAAGGTTTTGTGGTGAAATTGAATCTTGGTCAAAGTCTTCAAGATACCATGAATCTTGGTTTCGTCAATATGGCTAGAAGTGTCAGGAATAGTCAAAGATTAGGTAGGGAGAGTTCCTTATTCCTACGCAAGTTTTTCAATCGACTAAGTCTTACTTCTATCATATCGAGTGGATCACTTTGGAATTAAATCATGAATTTTATACTCTTTTCTAAGTCAGTATGTTCTTCTTTTTTATAGGACTTGAAAAATGGAGTAAGGATTTTGAATTTGAAAATTTTTATGAGATTTTGAGTCTTCTAAATTTTAAATTCATCGTTCAAGCTCTTCTACGGTTTCCATCCTCTTTTTCCAGTCAGTTGATTCTTCTAATGGTTATTCGGGAGAAAGAGAATATGAAGCTGGATGTTGGTCAGGTGGTTGACTATATGACTCGGAAGAGTTGTATCCCCACTAACTTTGTGAAGAATGGTGATGATTGTTCCAGTCTTGTTCATAGTATTAGGACTAGGGCATATATTTATTCAGATAAGACCAATCCGGCACACTAGGTTGGTTAAAGTTATGATATGCCGGGTTGGTAATATCCAAAAAAGAGGTCGGGGTGTAATATGGATTACAATTAAAATTGAAAAATTGTTGTTATAAGCCATATCATACAAGAAATGTCAAAACAAATAAAGAAAAACAAACAAATAAAAAGAAAAAAATCTAACCTAAGTTAGGGTAGACCTTAGACCTAGGCGACTCCTAACTGGTTAGACTGTCCACGGGGGGTATATTTGCCGAATCTGACCACAAGTTAATCGGCCAGATAGGGGTAAGATTGGTGAGAGGTATCCGTGCTTAAAAGCAACGGGCCTAATTAAGCCAAATCACCAACTTTCAGGGTTTTCGCCCCTCAATCCTCAACCTTTGACATCGATTTGGCAAGAGTCAAATTCTAATCAACTTCCCCCTTAGGTCAGTCTCCTATTGAGTGCAAGATGTCCCTAAGGCCAACGTCTACTCAGTTTTAGTTAGGCTTGGGTTAGTGAGTAAGGAGATTGCTTGTGGGCTAAGGGAGGGTAATAACTCCCCCACCTTATCTTGTTTATAGGACAAGCTCATAATTCAGTTTAGTGCAGTGTACAAGTATATAGAAAAAGCAGCACTCAAGTAATATTTCATACAAGAATCAACCTTATACTAAATGCTATACACACATACCTTGGCTTCAGCACTCTTCAACAGCAAATGAAAAAATGTAACGAAATAGACACATGCTTAAATGCAAAGTCTAAACCGTTTTTAGCATTTACAATCACCTTTTACTGTTAAATTAGAATGTATGTACAGTGAGTCTAATAAGAAAATAAATAGCTATAGATATTTAAACTTTATAATTCAGCCAACCTGCAAAAAATACAGATTAGTAGTTCACTCAGATTGTCATAGGTATGCAGCAAATCTGAGGGCTTCTAAGCTCTGCTTTCTGAGCAGAGTCTAAGGCCACTTATATGTCCACTGCAGTAAAAATTTCCTTATTGTTAAACCTGTACACCAAGAACAGAGAAGAATTTAATCAATAAAGTAAACAAAAAGAGTTACTTACCGTCCCCCTGACACGGCACCAAATTTGATTGAGTTAAAACCTGCCAACAGAAAAATATAGAATTTCAGAACTTTATAATAGAAGTGCCAAGTTCTCAATGCTACCGCGATAGCAAGTGGCTATGCGAGTCGTGATCCTCAAGGAGAAACTAGCGATGGAAGCTTTTTGCAAGTTCTCTTTTAAGTTACAATGAATGGTTAAGTTCCTTTTTTAGTTCTTGAAAAGAAAAAGAAAATAAGTTATATTAAATTGTGAAAGTGGTATATAGAAGGAGATGGTGATTTTGTAAAAAGAAAGTGAAAAATAGTAGAGATTTGATGATGGAGGTGATCTAAACTAAAGATTAAAA